>JAOPJW010002798.1:17410339-17424301 GCA_027122535.1 Octopus maya | reverse complement strand
TGTGACTGGGGCCAACTTAACCAATCCATCTAAAATAAGAAAAAAAGTAATGTCAGTAATAACAATAACAATAATCCTTTCTACTATAGGTGCAAGGCCTGGAATTTGTGGGGAGGGGGGACAGTTGATCACATTGACACCAGTACATAACTGGTACATAATTTATTGACCTTGAAAGGATGAAAGGAAAAGTTGATCTCAGAATTTGAACTTAGAACGTGAAGACGGACAAAATGCCACAAAGCATTTTGTCCAGCATGCTAATGATTCTGTCAGCTTTGCAGCCTTAATAACGATAATAATAATAATAAGTCTGGAAATGAAGACAAGAAAGTGGGGTTCGAAAAGAGAAATAATGTCTCTAAGAATGGATGTCTTGGGAATGGTTCCAGATGATGCAAAGAAAGGCATAACCAAAGTGCCAGGACTAACAGATCCATTCACCACATAAGGAAAGCAACAGAAGCTATGGCACACCATAGAGGACGATCAATGAGGAAATCACTCTTATGTGTGCATGGTGTTCACAGCTGCACTCAATGGTGCAGTGAAATGATGCTGCAAGAAATGAAATAATCATGGTCTCTGACAATGAGATGGTTTGTGTTTTTAATGACCTCAGGAGGTGAGAAGTCAAGGTAATAATCTCAGCAGGGTTTGAACTGAGAATATTTCTATACACTGTTCTATGAAACTCTGTTGCTTGTTGTTGGATGATGGCAACAATGATAATAATTCTTATAATAGTCATCAGACATATGTCCATATGCTATCACAGTCGTTAACATAGGTACAAGGCCTTTAATGGTACTTTGGCCCTTTAACAACTAACCAGCTAGTAGCCATTGTAAGTAGTTGTCAACCAATAGACCACAATTTTGGTCTAAAACAGACACAAAATCTTTTACTTGAAAAATAATGAATAAACTATAAAATATTGAGAATCTGTGATGCCATGAATTGGTGGATTCTATTAATTTGGGTTCCTCATAGATCCTATCCGGACAGTTTCTCTCCATGGTGCAGATAACAAGTCTTAACAGGCAACCAGGCAACATGTCTCCTTTCCTAACCCTGTCATTGATACCAATGTTGTTCAAGAGAATGGTAAGGTTGATGCCACTCGGCACCAATGTTATTTGCAAGTGAACTCAGGTTGCTGAACCAAATATCAAAACAATTTTGTCCAAGAAGGCAACACATGTTCCATGGGGCATCTCCCACCACCACCACCACCACTACTTGGCCAGTGAAGAAGTTATTACATGAATCCAAAATTAAAATGAAGCAAATTGCATTAATGATGGAATACAAGAAGGTACCAACAGTTGTGGTCTTACCATATAAATGGTGAGGAATTTTTCCTTCAATTCTCCGACAGCAACTTTCCAACCTTTTCCTTCCAGTAATGACATACCTAAACATGGAGAACAAAGGGTAGACATAAGGTACCAACATGTTTTATCATTTACTTTTTGTCTTATACAATGATGTATATATTACATCAGGTCTACATACAGTAGAGATGTATCTACTACAGTTGGGGTGTGTATCATTGTAACGCTATACCGAGTCACAGCATGTGGCTGGACCCGACAACTTTTAATATGAAAGAGCAAAGAGACAACACTTTCAATTATTTGATGAAACAAGAAGAGAGAACTGACCCACTAAGAATGTTGTACAGAAATACGGCGCTGCCACTGCCTGATCACAACAAATCTTCTTCAAGACCGTTATTCCTGCAGTTCCGACTAACATTTTATCAAGGAATGTATACCAAAAATGTGTGGCTGGACCCATAAACAGGCCAACGGTGAACATTCGACCTGCAACAGAGGAAATCAATAGAAAAGCGATCAATGTATTGAACTCGTTTGTGAAAACAAAAAATTATTTTGTCTGGGTGGAAATAGGTGAGCAGAACTAATATAAAAAGGGTTATATACTGTCATTTTAGTTTTGTGTGTGTGAATGAATATATTACACCGACTTTTCTCAGCTTGATGGGTCTCCTTCTCAAGCAAAACATAATGCCAAAGGTCTCAGCAATTGCTGCCATGGGGCCCAACACTCAAAAGGTGTTTTTTACGTGCCAGTTATCAGGACTGATTTCAGTTGGCTTGATGGGTCCTCTCAAGCACAGCACATCACCAAAGGACACAGTCCACTAGCCATTGCTGCTGAGGCTCAAAGTTCAAAGATCATACTTCACTACCTCATCACATCTTCCTGGGTCTCCTGTCCTCATCCGTACCAGTGCAGTTGTATCTTAAGATGCTTACGCTCTGTCAAACATGCACACTGACATTGCACATCTAGTTGAAGCACACTGGCTTCATTTCTTTCAAGCCTACACACGTCCTCAGCTGTCACAGCCCATGTTTCACTGCCATATAGCATAGATGTTTGCATACAGTCTGCCTTTCACTCTAAGAGAAAGGCCCTTTGTTGCCAGCAGGGATAGGAGATCTCTGAACTTTGCCCAGCTTTATCTTATTCTCATAGCTATGCTCTCGGAACATCCACCTCCACAACTAACTTGGTCACATAGATAACGGAAGCTATCTACTACCTCTAGCTTACCCCACTGGCAGTTGATGAAGTCTATTTTCTGCCCATTTTCAGCGTTTATTGTACCTGTGTATTTTCCACATACAAAAGCTAGTTTCCCTGTTAACCCTCTTCTGATATTACTGCACCTTTTATGTATCCAAAGCTTACAGATTGAGCAAGGACTTCTACCTGAAAGGATTTGTGATTTGTCTACTTTGCTACTTATTAAGACTTTGGTTGTTGCTAGTATAACTCTAAGGTTCTTTGGTCATTCTAAAAATAATTTCATTAAAATCAGAAAGCTATGAGAGGTGATGCAGGATTAATTGTACCCAAACAGTGTATAAAAGTTCGTTATTATTTTTGTACATAATTCAGAACAATGTGAATGAATAAGGATTTGACAGAGTAATGTAAATGCTAAAGGGTTAAAATTGGTCCCAAATTCCAGAGTGGGAACATCAATAAATTATGAACCGAGTCATTTGTACAACTTTAATTTAGATAAATGCCTCTGTATATTGTGGTCCACATCCCAAAATAACGAGTATTTCTATGAAGTCTTTCATTCAACAACTTATTGACCGCAAAGTCTACACATTCCATTGATCTTTTTTCTAACTCTCTACAGATAATTCTTCCCTAAAAAAAAAAAAATCAAATTTCTCCCTAGCAACTAAATTTATTTCTATTTACCATTTGCCGGCACCAAACGTAAACAGTTTTTTTTTTTTCTCTTTTCATATTCTACTTTTCTTTTCTTTTCCATATTCTACCTTTTTTACTTTAAAAAAGACTTCATCCATTTAAGTCGTGCATCCACCGAAAACAAAACTTTCTGCGCACAGCGTAATTAACTGCATTAATTTCACCTCGTGGATGATACAGCTCCAATAAAAAAAAATTAATTACATACTTTAAATGTACATTGTGTACTGAATCTTTGGGTATCTATTAAACACATCAAGCACACACACACGATTAACTCCAGATTTCGTTATTACTGATAATCACAAACCTTACAATCTAGTTATGGCCGTAACAGCACTTGGCTGTTTCTATTTTCTCAGCCTCGCGGTCACCGACGATAATGCCATGAGTATTTGTGGTTGAAAATTTTTAGAGGAAAATAAAATTAAAGTCGAAGAGTGAATTTATTATTTTTTGTTTATTTTCATTGTTTTTATTAATTTTGTAAATTACGTATTTTCGTAAATAAAAAAAAAAAACGTTTCTTAAAAGAAAAATAACAACATTGCAATCTAAATTGTATTTCACCGACAAAGGAGAAAAAGAAAAAAAATCCTTTAGTGACCACGTTGCACCAACTGTTTGGTGTTCAGGTTGATTTAACCTTTAATTACACGTGGACCGTTAGCAGTGTCCCTCTAATTACAAATGATTTTTTTTTTTTAACAATTATGAATTCGAAACGTTAAGTCTTGTTATATATATAAAACTATATTCCTATATACATAGTTTGCCTTATTACTGTCAGTAAAAGAAATATGTTCAACTTTCATCGCCTTACCTGTCCGAGGCCAATCATATTTAAAAGTTGAAGAATCGTGTCCCAAATGTTCGATTTTCTGAGTGAAAGCATCACCCACAGCCAACAGACCACCGCATGTGACCGTGTTAGTCAACAATAAATATTTACTAAACAACTTCTTTACAACGTTACGTGTCTTGGACAGCGCCATGGTCTCGTGCTAGAATTGGAGTTTGTGCAAAGTTTGTTGTTCTCCGAATAATTCTGACATCTTCGTGTCGTTGAACATTTCTGACACCCAGTTCCGTTTAGCAACGCAAGGGACGTAACTCTAACGTACTCCTAATTTATACTAATTAAAATAGACCGATAATTAACATTAAACTTGGAGAAGATATAGGTAATTAACACTAACTATAATTGGACTGGAGGAAGATGGATAATTACCATTAATTCCTGCTGAACTGGACAAGTAGAGGTAATTAACATCAATCACGAGTTTTGCTTTCTTTAACTGTTTTTTTTTCTTTCTAAATTTTATTTTCAGTGTACGTTGAGTTAAACAGTTGGTCATAGGTCTCAAATACCTTGGTATTTGAATTAAGCTATGCTTTTGAAACATGTAGTGATGTTTTAAGCTATCCATTTGTATTTGCTTACTTCGTATCATCAAGATCGTTTGACATCCGTTTTCCATGCTGGCACGAGTTGGACGGTTCGACTGGGATTTGGGAAGCCAGGATGCTGCACCAGGCTCCAGTCTCATCTGGCTAAGTTTCTGCAGCTGGATGCCCTTCCTAACACCAGTCACTCCGAGATTGTAGTGGGTGCATTTTTACATGCCACTGGCACAGGGACCAGAGGGGGCTGGCATCGACCACTATCAGCTGGTGCTTTTTACGTGCTGCTGGTACAGGGATCACAACTACAATTTCCATTTGATTTGATTTTGATATAGAGTGTAGTCATTAAATTACATCTCTTGGTGTGATAAATATATGACAAAGTAACTACAATGAAAAACCTCATCAACTGAGGCATCGCCCTTAGTCATTTATCTCAACTCCAGAACTCAATGCTCAGATATTTATTTTATTGATCTCATTTTGTTGAACCAATATGAAGCATAAACAATATTCTATCAGCAACAGCATGCAACTTCAAAATCCATTTCATGACCAGGTCATCATTGGCTGAATTCGTAATCCCATTGGGCTTGGAAGGAGCCCAGCAGCACCAAAACTAACAAAATAATGACACTAGTTGTCATCACCCCACCACCAACCCACCACACCTGCACTGAGAGAAGGTAGCAAGGTGAACCACGAGACTGCAGCACTGCTCCCACCCCTCCCTGCAATCAGATTAGAAAAGGTGATCAAAAACCACATAGCACCACTTTTTTTTTTTTAATAAAAAAAAATCTGAATAGAATTTTCTGTAAAATCTGGACTCTTGGTGGTTTCAGTTATTGGACTTTGGCCTCACTGGGGTCACCCCCTTCAAGGGTTGCCCCTCAATAACATTGACCATATATTTATTTCAGTCTTGAACTTATTTTATTGATTCCTATTTTCCAACACATTAAAAGACACCAGTTCAGTAAGATTGGTTCTTTGGCATAAACACACAGGTAGACGTATAAAGATAGGTGTGAATGTGTATACAAGTACACATGACTTAGATTCCTTGACATGCTGAGAAGACTCCCTATAAATAGCCAGTAGCTTCTGTTGCTAAGGTAACCTTATCAATGGAGGTGGGTGTTCTGCAAACAAGGCAACCTCACGAAAAACAAAGCTTAGAAATATTGAGGAACCTATAACCTCTGCTAGTAACAAAGGGTTTCTCTGTCAGTGTAAAAGGCAGATTGTATATTTTCACAAGTTTGGGAGGACCTTCAAGGGACAAAGAAATGGCCCCTAGCTCAATGACTGAGCAGAAAAAGGAAAACTATGACAGTGATTTTAGGGTCGGCGTCATATCAAGATGACCTTGTGTAGTGTCCGTCCTATATATTGACTTTGGGCGGTGACCTTCATTGGAATTCTTCGATGTTCTCATGTTCCATAAAATTACTGCAACATTCAATGGGAGATAACTCCTACTTTAATAAAGTTATCTCCCTTGGTTAATTTTGGATTTATCTTTCGTCTCTTGACTAAATGATTCGATAATTTAACAATATTGTTATCGATTAAGGCGGGGATCTGGCAGAATTGTTAGCATGCCGGGGAAATAGTAGTATATCGTCCGTCTTCAAGTTCAAATTCCACCGAGGGTGATTTTTGACTTTCGTTCTTTCGGGATCGATAAAATAAGTACCCTGCTGTCGATTGAATTAACTTACCTTTCACAACGAATTTGTCGGCCTTATGCCAAAAATTTAAAACCATTATTATTAGTTCGTAAATTAGTATTAGTTCATTTGGCACAATGTTTAATGAGGAGAAATGCATTGTTTTAGGTTTCTCTTTACGGTTTAAGTTCAAATAACCCAGAGTCAATGTTTGCAATCGATAAAATACAAATCAAGTATATATATTTATAATTTTAAACTGTTGCAGAATTTCAAAGGGCAAATGACCCCATGTTCAGGTTATCACTGAAACCAAAAAGCAACTCAAGTCCTTGCTTCTGTTCCGTAGCCATCTTCCCATTTCTGACCAAATTGTTTTAATCTAATGTTAGGGTTTAGATATTCAGATCTATTTTGTGTGATTATTAAATCGTCTTTGTTGTCATGAAATTCTAATTAGTTTTAATTCTGGTTTCAAACTTCGGCAAACGGGCGAGGTTAAAATCAATTACATCAACTCCAGTGTTCAATTTATTGACCCTGATAGAGTGAAAAGCAAAGTTGACTTTGGCAAAATTTCAACTCAGAGCATAGAGACAGACAAAATGCCACAAAGCATTTTGCCTGGGGTACAAACGATTCTGCCCGTTCACTGCCTCGGTTTTAATATCAGTCTATATAAATTAAATTTTTAGTGAGTTTAAAATCCATTTGGAGTTTGAGTATTTCAACACAAATTAAAAATACCCAGTTTTTTTTTTTTAAATATTCTGATTTTCTAAGACAGACATGACCATAATAGTACAAATTGCTAAACTATTTGGTTTTCTGTTAAAGATTAAGCTTTTTTAAGTGTGTTTTTAGGACTGAGTAATCTCAGATAAAGGAATAAAAGCTGGAAAGTTTGGTCTCTTGGAGAATCCACTCACAAAGAAACAGTAAAAACTGAACTACTGAAAGCTAACTAAATCCTACTTTTCAATGCAGAGTTGTTTAACCTAGGTCAGACGAATTATTAAGATATTCCAGACATGACCCTCCTGTTTGAAGGGCATATCTATAACTATTTTTGAACAAAAGGGTATTATTTGGCTGCTATGTCTAGCAACTTCACAAGAGATTTCCATTTGTTGAATCCTCAATTCTAAAATGTTCAGTAGTACCCATTTACAGCTACATCAACTGAGGTGAACTTTTTTTTTTTTCAGAAAATGCCTTATTGTAAAACAGGGAACTCTTCCCTAGTGACCCTTGAAACTGTTCAGCTGAGTTGGTTTGTCTAGAACTTGATAAGAATCCAAAGTGTCCAGTAGATGAGTTTTATGAAGGAGGTTCCATATCACCGTTTTTGATTCCAGTTGACAATGGGATTGAGAAATACAAAAACAATATTTGCAACAGAATGAGAAGGAAAGAATCACCACAAAACCTAGACTGTTGAAGACTTGCTTTTGTTGAGGAAACATCTGAATACAAGTAATGATTATCTCAAACGGAGATAATTAAAATCAAGTCAAGGTTTAATTAAAACGTTTCATTCAATTATAAAGAATAACGAGAACAGAGACAGTAATAAGCTTTACAATGTTGCAGCAATGAAAAGAGTTTAGCATCAATGGTAGAAGTCTTTGATATACATAATCTCTTACAGTAAAATTAGCAGCAGTGTGGTCCATGTGGTTGTCAGTGGATTTAACAATTAACCTAGACATCTGATTAAGTTGTTTGATTTTCTTTTTTGAACCGTTTGGGTGTGATACAAGTCAAATTTGGCTGCTATTTCTAACAGATCAAGCGACCATTTAGTGGCCTCCTTCATGCTTCAGTTGAGCGAAATCAAAATTTCTCAAGATGTGTTGCCACTAGAATTTCTATACAAGACAAAGTCAATGTAGAGAACTTTACCAAATTGTGCTTCTTTGAAAGGGAGAGGAAGGAGAAGTGACCAATTTGTCATAGTATGATTCCAAAGAATATTTTAATATACATATTGACTTCTTTGGTAAAAATCGCCCAGTTAGATATGTCATGTGATGTTTCCAAACTCAGGAGAGGTTATTAAAACAAATTTATCTTAGAAGAGCTGAATGAAATAGTGTTTTTTATAAAATTTTTCTAATATCCAAACGATTCTTCAAAAGTTGCCAATCTTTATATCAAGAGAAGGATGAGGCTTGATAATTTAAAAAGTGAGGATATGATTTCCCCCCCCACCCAAGATGAATTATTTACAACTTAAAAAGTTACATTATTCCAAGGTTTAAAATATTAAGACACCTGGACATGATGGAATGTGAAAGACTATCAAATCTTCTATTTAGTTTGCTAACAAACATGTGAAATAAAAATACAGATTTAAACATACAAACATTTTTGTGAAATTTCAAATAAAATAAAAAGAAATTAGGAAAAAATTGCAAATAAATTTTTTAAAAAAATGTAAGAATAATTTATATTAAGTTAAACATTGTAATTTTTCCTTTGTAATAACAAAATTAATCTTCCACTGGAATAATGGTTAAATAACAATGTTAAAAGAAATATAGTCAGAAGATTCAACCATTTCTTTAAAAATAAAAAAAATAGCCAGTGAAGACAGTAAAAATTCTCTTCAAAACAGCTCATGGCAGGGTTTTTTTTGGTTTTTTTTTTTGCTATCCAAATGAAAGAACAATTTAGAAAACTAACTATTTTACAAAATCTAGAAATTCAACAGAGTCAAAGGAAATCCTTCCTGACAAATTTGAATTTCAGTATCCAGTCTTGTTTAATGGTGAGGTAGAGTAAGAAAATTAGTTGAGAAAACAATATTGATAAAGAAAATAACAAGATTTTTTTCAATTTCCTTTGAAAAATGTTCTGCCATGTTAAATAGTAACAACAGTTATTTCTCTCAATGTTCAATAAATGAATTTTCATGTTATTGGAGTTACGTCCACTTTGGTCTTTCATCTTCCTAAAACTATAATAAACAAATGTTAAAAAAAAAAAAAAAAAAAAAAAAAACCATTTCTTTCACAACCCAGAATGCTGTCTATAATTAGAGTAACGGTATATATAAATCCTATAATCCTTACTAGCCAGGATTATTGAACTGCCATTGAGAAGAGCCACATCAAAACACTGAGCATGCTTCACTTTACTTTCCAGAGCGTTTATAAGCTGACCAGATTGTGTGAAAATTGTGACATTGAAATTATTATGGTTGTCAGCGATTACTATGGCCCCGTTTGAATTTATTCCCACACCAATTGGATAATTGGTAATTCCTTCACCACCAACTTGACGCAAAAATACTCCAGCATAATTAAAGACTTTCACACAATGAGCACGGTTGTCACTTATAAAAATTTCCTCTTTGTCATTCACCACAACTCCATTTGGAAATTCTAAATGTTGTGAACAACCAAATTTGTTTATCACAGCACCAAACTGATCAAAGATAATTACACGCATAACTTTGCACTCAACAATAACAATTCTTCCTTTGACATCAACAGTAATGCCACGAGGATGTTGTAACACACAAGAACCAAACTTGCGAATAAATTGTCCATATTGGTTATAAATTTGAACCTGATGGGTTGGACTCCTCTCCGTAACAACTATATCTCCTGAGGACTTCACAATCGCTACTCTATTGGGATACAGAAGCTGGCCATCTCTTTTGCCACATTCACCAAATTGAAACTTGAACCGACCATCTTTGTCAAATATTTGAATGCGGTGGTTATTTGTATCAGCAATGACAATGTCATTTTGAGCATTGACAGCCACACCACTTGGTTCTGTAAATTGGCCATCAAGGGTTCCAAATTCACCAAACTTACAATGATAAATCATTTTTTGACGTCTTATCTGTGGTTTTGAGGAAGTATTTATTAATTTAGTTTTGAACTCTAACAAATTGTTAGGTGATGGATAAACAGATTCTTCATTTGAAACATCTAAGGCACCATTCCATTTCTCATAGACCTTTTCTGGAGAGTTATACTGTTGACTGTGGCAAGAGAATTGTTTACTGTCTGGAGTTTTATGTGGTCTTCTTGGGCATCTTGTAGGCTCTACGTTCCAATCAGTTGCATCGAAGTCACCAGTTTGATGAATATAACCAAATGTATTTTGAACACCAGCTCGAACGGCTGAGAAATTAGATAAGAATTCAAAATCAAATTCTTGACAATGTAGATTTGGATAATATTCCAGAATTCTCTGAAATTGTTGCTCAATAAAACATTTTATTAACAATATCTCAGAAGCATTTGCATATTTGGTCAGTTTTTTAATAAACTGACAACCATGAGAGATTTGAGAAATGGTTTGCTGGATTTTAGAGTCCGTCTTGTTTAAAACCATGATCTTGCTACTAAATGTGTCTTCGAGTTCTTGTAGCAATTCCTGTTTACGTTCATCCAAAACTGTTTGAAAGTAATTATAAGTTGTACTGATATCATTTTGGATTTTTTGATATTGCGAACATAAATGAAAATCAATATCTTTTAGTTTGTCAGAAATAGTTTCAAGGTCTTTTGATCTGGATTTTACTTTGATCTGTAATTGCTGCAGTTTCTCAAGTTCGTTACCAACACCATCTAACAACAACTGACAATCATGGCCAGAATTATGCTCAGATATTGCACAATCTTTACAAACAGGAATATTGCAAGTCACACAGAAGGACTGCAGCACTGTGTATGGGTGTTTGGGACACGTTACACATCTTTCGGACGGTGAATAGTCATCGGGAAGCTCGTGGATTTCAGTAAAATTCAACACTTTATGACCTTCAAAGCAATGCATGAACTGATGTGCCATGACACAGTTGGCACAAAGGAGATTGGCACAATTGTAGCATTTAGCAACAGCTATCTTGTCCGTGCTTTTACAACCGGTACATTGTACTGAACAACGTAGCACCGAAGACTCAAGAACATTACTAATAGCATAATCAGTTGCCAAATCCAGGGTACCATGGGGCAGATGCGTTACAAAAGAACATTCTGAGCAGATGATCTTGCTTGGGTCATCCTGACTCTTTTCTAAACAAGGAAGACAAAATGTATGAAAACAATCGAGAACTTTGGGCATTATATACATCTCCAAGCAAGAGGGACATTTGGTACATAATCCAGTTGGTTCATAAAGGAGTTCACAGTCAGATGAAGTGGATCCACTCTGCGATAAGGTTGGTGAAGACATTCCAGCAAGAATGTCTAGTACAATTTAGTTTACCTAGATTTGGAGAGAGAGAGAGAGAGGGGGAGAGAGAGAGAGGGGGAGAGAGAGAGAGAGAGGGAGGGAGGAAGAGGGAATTTTTGTGCTTAAGGAGAGAGAATCGCTTTTAAGTCTTTTTTTGCTCTAGTTTTAAGATGAAAAGTTTCTATTCTATTACAGGTTTCTTTTAGTTTCTGTTTATCAGATCCACTTATAAGTCTTTGATCGAATTGAGGCTGCAATAGAAAACAATTGCCCAAGGTGTTATACAATGAGACTAAATCTGGAACCAAGTGGTTGGGAAATAAACATTTTACCACTCAATATTTCTTAAATTCATTAAGGCATTTCTTTGGGGGCCAAGCCAAATGTATATGGGTTACATAGTTTCTACATCCCCCTCCTAACACCTCACTCTCTTACATCACTCCTTCACTCCAAGATTTGACTACAATAGCAACTCCTTTCTGTCTCACTTTCTTTCAGTCTTTGGCAAAACATTAGAGGCAAATTAAAATGGATGACCTTTTCCTCTTTAGATCCTGATTCCATTTTTAACTAAGCCAAAAAACAGTTTCAATGATGTACTATATTGTTTTATCAGTTTCAACTCAAAATAGTGGCCATGCTGGGGCATCACCAATTTTTTGAGACAAGTCTTATTTTTCATCTTGCAGGGTCTCCAACAATGCCACTCCTCTCACCAAGTAAGCTTGGTGGGGTTGCCAGTTTAGTTGTCAATGACCTGACCCTGCAACAGGTTTGTACTGGGTTACATGTTATGAGTAACGCTTGAGAGCGACCTGAGATATATAGTATTGTTTTGTTTTTTTTTTTAAGCTGCAGGGATGCACAAATTAAGTATTCTCTGTTGATTCCTAACCTTCATATATTGCAGGTATGTATGAGCAGCAGTCTATTTGAGTAGTTGATCCCAATAAGAAAGAATTTGGATCATGAGAAGCCATTGAATCCAAGCTAGCATGGAAAACGATGATGATAAAAACAAAAAAAAACAATGATGATAATGATGACAACGAGGAGAAAAACAATGACAACAATAGTGATGATGATAATAGTGATGATGATAATAGTGATGATGATAATAGTGATGATGATAATAGTGATGATGATAATGACATGGTAAATACAGTTATCTCCCTTGAATTAAGTCAGGAGTTTTTAATAGGTAAGAAGCATTTGATGCATGCAGCTCCTTCTTTAACATCATACCTTTAGACAAAATAGCAACAACATAGACATGCTGGCTTGGGTTGGATGGTTTCTCATGGTCTAAGTCCTTTAATTGGGATCCCTTACTCACATAGACTGCAGCTCATACATGTCATTTGGATTATTTTCTATGGTTGGATGTCCTTCCTATTACCTACCACTTTACCCAGTGAATTTGATGTTCTTTCCCATGGCACCAGCACTAGAGAGGTTGCCAAGTCTCCAGTAAGACAAGACTAAAGGACCCTCACAATCTTATACTTTCTTCACTCATTTGCCACCTACATTACAGTGTGTATTGGGTGTGATTTTTGAGGCACTGGTACCAAGGAGTCCTCAGTGAGATAAAGCTAATGGATCTCTCAACACTGCTTTACTCTTGCTCATTCAACAATCACTCTCTACAAACATAAAATAGTACATTATCCCTTTACTGCAATGAAGGTAACTTAGCAATTCAATGAATAGAGCTTGATAAAATAAATAGCAGTCTGACATATATACTAATGTTGATAATGACAGACTAAAAGTCTTGAAGAGAGTAACCTCAGCATATCTATAATGATATATTAATAATGATCTGATTTATTTGACTGATAATTAAGCTCAGTTAATGTACTGATGAGTTTAATATATCAAAATAGATAGAAAAATAGAATAAATCATCTGTTAATTAACATCATATAGTAATGAAGTAAGTCTGCCTATTTATCATTGTTATTCAATTTGATTATGGTAATATATTTAATCTGAAGTCTATAGGAAACATTATTCCAAGTATAGTAACAATGGTAGATATACCAATTATTCATAAAAGGTGAGGCTGTATAGTAATAAAGTAAAAGTACATAATTAATTATGTACATGTATTTGTATGTCTTTATAAAGTGAACAGAAATAGAGTTAGAAAAATGTTATGGGAAAAGTCATAATTTTAGTTAGGTTAAAAGCAACAGAAAATGCAAAAAAAAAAAACAAAACATAAAGAAAATCAACAACAACAACACAATAATAATAATAATAATAATAATAATAATAATAATAACTGGGTAAAAATAAAATAGAAATTACTGCAGCACCATCAGCAGAAAAACTAGAAGAATTCTGGAAACAAATATGGTCGGTGAAACAACAACCCCAGAAAAAGACCATTAAAACAGCGAAATTA
>JAOPJW010002798.1:17306564-17322711 GCA_027122535.1 Octopus maya | reverse complement strand
GTGTTTGTGTGTGTGTGTGTGTGTGTGTGTGTGTGTGTGTGTGTGTGTGTGTGTGTGTGTGTGTGTGTGTGTGTCTTTACATTACATGTTAGATGTAAACAAGTGTCACTGTCATTGAAATGTTGTCGTTCACGTCCAATCTTTTTTTTTGTAAAGATGACCAACCATGGAAAAATATGAGCTTACTTGGAAACAGGAGAAGTTTGTGAGAGGAATGGCATCCAGCAATAGAAAATCTGCTTTGATAAATTTTGTCTGATTTGGGCAAACATGGAAAAGTAGGCATAAAAATGATGATGATGGTGTGTGTGTTCAGAAATGTCTATGGTGCAAATTGAAGTAAGGAGTGAAAAACTGCAGTAAGGAAGACAGATTAACAGCTTCCACTTGACATTATTTCAATATTTTGGAGTTAAGACTCCATTTTCAAGAGAAATGGAGGCATGTTGCTGAGTTGGTGTCTTTTACTGGGATTCTATTTTTGTTTCTTGATTTCAATTGTATTGATCACTTTGAAGATCACACAACTCAAACTACATGCATGTGTGGGTGTGTGTAAGCTCACAAAGCAGGAACAAAATGAAGATGTGTGTGTATTAATTTTTAATGTGTTCCTAAGGCATTTGCTGCAGGATTTTGTCTCTGAGAAAAAATTCTCTAGAGACATCAACTTCAAGTGTATAAAAAAAGCCCCATTGAGCCAAACTCCAAACAATGTTGGCAGACAACCAGACATGGTGTTTTAGTGTGATTTTTACTTTCTCAGTAATAGAAACTGCATTGGTCATCTGGAACTAGGCCAAAACTTTGTTCATAATATATATGTGTGTGTGTGTGTGTGTGTGTGTGTGTGTGTGTGTGTATATATATACATACATACATACAGATGATGAGCTTCTTCCCAGTTTCCATTTACTGAATTCCACTGACAGGCGATAATGTTACTCATTTAGGAGCAACATCTGACCCCTAATTGCATTTAACAGGGGCTTCGTCTTTGAGGTTCTCTCCTTATGTCATTTGTAGCTTTCTGTCAATAACTGGTGGAACCCTAAAATATTGTAAGCCATTGGGAAAGGGCAAGGCATGGCATTTTTTAGGGCCTCAAAAACGGGAGGGAGGGGGGGAGAGGGGCAGTAGACCTGACTTGGGTGCTTGCAAGAATGTAAACCCTGCTAAAGGAGCCTAGAGTGTGGTCCAAGGATTGTCTATCACCCAAGTAGGACACATTGGGATTTGAACTTAGAATGCAAGGGGCTGGAATAAATACTGCATAGAATTATTTCATACACCACTCTAACAACTCTGTCAATTCTTGTAGGCACAAGGCCTGAAATTTTGAAGGGAAGGGGGTAAGTTGATTACATCAACTTCAGTGTTCCACTGGTAATTATTTCATTGAACCCCCCCCCCCTCCCAAAGGATCAAAGGTAAAGTCATCCTCTGGAATTTGAAGAAATGCTCTCAAGTATTTCGTTTGGTATGGCTAGGATTTTGCCAGCTCGTTACCTTAATAATAATAAGTTTCAAGTTTAGGAACAAGGTCAGTAATTGTTGATGGGGAAAGGGTGAGTTGATTATTTTGACCCAGTATTTGACTCCTACATTTTGTCTTTGTCAAAAATGAAAAGCAAAGTTGACCTTCGTAGGATTTGAACTCAAAATCTAATGAGCCGGAAGAAATGCTCTGAAGCATTTTGTCTGATGCTCGAACGATTCTCTCTTTATTTCTTTCTTTTTTTTTTTTTTTTTTCCCTTGAAGAAATTCACTTGTACGTCAGTTTATGTCTTCTCCTCGGAAAAGAATAAAAATTGATTATCAGAAATCTGTTCCAAGTTGAAGAAATATTTTAGAAGTGTTAAATATGTCTAGCTGCATGTCATTTTAAGAGGAATTTTCTGCTTAGAGAATCAGAGAGTGGCACTGAATCACTTTTATTTATATTTTTAGAAACGCAGCAACATTTAAGCTTGATTAACACTAAACTGAAAGACTTATTTTTCAATGATTCAGTAGAGAAACCGATGCTGTAAGTATCTACTTTGAGAAGAGCTTCTGCCAATTTGTTTTGGTCTTCGACACACTTCACAAAGAAGTGCTCAAATGACCTAAAAATGAAAGGTTTAAGGGCCAAGCTAAGTGGCACTCATAATGTTTTGTACTCAGAAAATCTCTTGTATTTAAAAATTCTTCCAGAATTATTGAAGCAGTTTTGGCTTTGTTTTGCTCTGTTTCCTTGGACAAGCATTGAAAGATATTGACAGAATATATTCTTACAAATTCTTTAATCTCATACAAAAAGTGTTTTCTTTTTTATTACTAATCATTTTTTATTTTTATTAACAATATCTGATTTAGTTCTGGAATATTCTAAATAATCTTTTTGTCAAATTTATTATGAATATAATAACATGTGGAGAGCAAATATTGCAAGACATTTTCCGGACGTTCAAATGATTTTGCCAGTCTGTTGTCATCATTGTCATCATAATGATAATAATAATAATAATAATGCCAGTGGTCCGACCCATGCCAGCATGGAAAACATGTTAAATGATGATGAATAATTGTAGTGACTGCTTTCAATTTAGGTACAAGGCCAGCAATTTCTGAGGAGACGAGATTTGTGATTTACATCAATCTCAGTTCTTGATTAATATTTTATTTCATCAACCCCAGAAGATGAGACACAAAATTGACATCAAAAGGATTTGAACTCAGAATGTAAAAAAAACAGGAAAAAATACCATATAGTATTTTTTTTTTTCAATGCACTAACAATTATGTCAGTCCACAACACTGATGATGATGATAATAATAATAATAATAATAATAATAATATAGAAGGCATTAATATAGATTAGCTATGAAGGTGTTTACTGCTAGATGTCTGATTTTTCTCTGCTGTATTACACTTGATCCAAGCTCATCTGATGATGATAATCTATTAAAAGTATTTCCAGTTTGTTGTAAGGTAGTCACTGACAGAAGAACCTGCTTGCAAACCAGCTTGTCTTGTCTGTCAGTATTTAAAGTGTACAGCTGAAGCATTTACTACAACATCCTTCTTTCCAATTAGTCATGACCATAGGGTTGTTTTATTGGTTCCATTAATCAATGATTCGTTCTATTATAATACAATTGCTTACCGATTCAATCATCATCATCATCATCAAAGTCCACTTCTCCAAGGGCTGGACAAGTTTTACAAAATTACCTTTGCTTTGCTTTGTCTGTATCGTTTACTAATGTAAAATATAACAAGTTTCCAGCTGCTGACTGTGCATCTCTAGAGATGCATAGCGTGCAGAAAGCCTCGGACATAGAGAAATATCATAAAAGACACAGCCACCTTTCATTAACCACCTAGAAACAGTAACCAGAGCAAAAATGGGGGAAGCCATCTTCTATAGAAAGACCAATAAAGCTGGTATCTAGGAGACAAACAACAACAGGTATGATGCTGCATTCTGGTTTCGAGGCTATGTTATCGATGTAAACTAACAGGATACAACGTGTGATAAATATATATATTGATAGACAAACAAGAATGATTTAATAGTTGCCTATAGTTAATAATGATAATAATAATAATAACAAACAAATGAGGAAGGATTCTGTGAGATGACACAACCTGCGAAAGTAGCAACCGAAATGTCCTCAAATCACAATCATATTGAAGTCCAAGTGTTTGGTCACAGCTCAAAAGACTGTATTTGATACATGGATATATTAGATGCTCCTCCTGCTCCTCCATTTCTGCTGTTCAGGAAAAAAAAAAAAAGGATTCTTAGTGCATTAAATCAGGTAAATAGAGGCTCAGCATTGCATTTAGGACTGGGGTGTTTTTTTTTTTTTTTTTTTTTTTTTTTTTTTCTTTTTCTTGAAATATATTTTGGGGGGAAAAAGTGCATTCCACATGCCATAGAATATGGTAGCTATGATCATGGTTCTTCTCAATCACGACTGACCTAGGGTTAAACAACTACTACAACATAGCTGTTAAGTGAATGGAAATATCAAGGAAATTTTGAACATTTGGAACTGGAGGGTTAAATGTAGAAATGGGTTAACTGGAAACTAAAGTCCCTTTTTTTTTTTTTTATTGATATGCCACTTGGCCATATTAAGTTAATATGGCAATCTATTAACTTCACATTATGATCCATTAGTGTCTAGAATGGCAGTTTTGTTGATTTACTCACTACCTGCAAACAAGTATGATTTGGTAACCTGTACCATGCTTTCACTAATTGTGTTCGGTGCCTGTGGAATCATGAACAGACAGTCACCCTCTCAAATCTCCCACTCTTTGACCTATCAAACAGAGCTACACCAACATTCAGCTGAGTCAACTGAAGCAATGTGAAGTGCCTTTCCTAAGGACATAACATGCCACCTGGTTCAGGAATTGAACCCATGACATTATGATTTTGAACTGAACAATCTTACCATCAGGCCACACCAGAAGCCTAACCCTGAAATGAATATAATCACAAGAATTCAATGCATTTTGGGGAAATGGCTTCAAAAAGCTGCTGACCATCTTCAGTTGGTTTGGGAATGATGTTTCACATGGAACTGAATAGCCGAGAAATTCCTTAATTTGAAATTATCTGATGCCCTTCAGAAGCCTACTTGTCTCTCTGCAGAACCATTGCCTACAACTTGGAGCAGACATTAAGATGAATTTGAAGTAAGTTCAACCCCTGAACATTCTGTTTCTAGGATCGGGGCTTCTTAAGATGAAAAGATTTTAGTCCTGACCCTTTGTTTCTGGATTTGCTCCTTGGGTGAGACCTTGTTAAGAAATGGTTCCCTCTGGTTCTTTTGTGACAGGGAATTGTTGATTAACAATCTGTAGTTTTTTATCTTTTTGTATTTGACTGATTTCCTGAGCTCACATTATCTAGAACAACATCGTCAATGCTGTCAAGGTCAGTGATCAGTGATGTAATTAAAGCCATTACTTAGGCAGGCAGCCTACTGGAAAATACATGAATAATAATAATGTTCACTTGGATCCATTCTTAATGAATACCATTTCTGGTCTTCTTTTTTTTTTTTTTTTCTTCCCTCTTCTTTTTCTTTCCCCACTCCCATATATGTTTAATGAATTATTGGAAACACTTTCAGTGTGAAAGTGTATAGCTTATTAATTACTTTTGTAATTACACAGCCAACGATGACGATAGAAACGTTGCAATAACTACCTTTTTTCATGGGACATTTTCAGAAAATACCTCTGAATTTTCTCTCTGCAGTCTGCTCCCCCCCTCTCTCTCATACTTACTCCAGTACAATATAATGCCACAACCACCACCCTGCCATGTTTTCTACCTAAAACCCAGTAATTTATCCTCCTCCACTTTTGACTTTGATGTTTTGTATTAAATTTCTCGCATTATACACACTACTTAACATTCTGTAGATCATCATCATCATCATTTTAATGTCCACTTTTCCATGTTTGTTTGGGTCGGGCAGAATTTATATAATGTATGTTTATGAAGTTGGATAAATATTGTTGCTGTTTTAGCCCTGAGTCAGTCTTTATCCAGCAGACAAACCTATGATCAAAAGCATTCTGTAATGACCATCCTGTCTCTTTATAAAAATTCTTTTTTTTAGACAAAGTATCTTGGACCATGTCATCCTGTGTCCTTTCTTAAAATGTTAGGGTATGATTGGAAGGTGATTTAGCTGCTATAACTAGCAATTTGAATGGTCACATAGGAACTCTGTTGTTTATAAAGTTTTGTGGATGTGATTTTTATAAATATTGATGTTATAGAAATATTTTTCTCCATAAACAGTTTACTCTTGCTTCAATTCTGGAATATTTTTTTAACCCCAGGCCTGTGTTGGTCAGGCAAACCCACCAGTGACAATCTTATTTTTTATCCAGGCATAATATATCTAGGAGTGCATTATCTAATGTATCCACAATCTCTTGCCTGGTTTAACACCTTGAGTATCTTTTGCAGGGTCCATTCTGTTTTATATATTAGGGTCAGGTATTTGGTTTGACAGTACCCTCCTCCATTCACTCTTGGACATCTTGAAAAGTGAAGAAGAAAAAAGGTTGTGATTTAGGGGAGATTTAGCTTCTATTTCTAGCAGCTCTAGTGTCCACTTAGAAATGGTTCCTATGTTGGCCGTTTCCATTGAACATTGGGAACCAGTTATGACCTTGAAAATTTTCTGTCAAAACACAATTTCACATTGTTAAATACCTATTATTTTCTTCAGTCTTAGATTAGTCTGCTTTACACCATCTCATCTGTTTGCAGACCCACCATCCTCACATTCACTTCTTCCCATATTCTTTGCTCTTCTTGACCCATTATACCATCAATAGATAGCACCTGATACAGCACTTGTTGACTGTCCATCCCAGAGAAGTCGTCTCTCTCTTCCATTCATACTTTAACCCTGTCTCAATTAGTGCTTCATACAATATTACACTCCCAAAAGATCACTCTTCTTATTTTACAAATATTTCCCATTTAAGGCCTGTGTATTCTGCAATACTTCCATGATGACCTTGTGAGTGAATTTGGTAAATGGAAACTAAAAGAAGCCTTGTGTGTGTGTGTGTTTCCTTGTCTTGGCATCACGTGATAGTTGTAAACTGTCAATTCAAGCAATATCATTCATTTCCTATCTTTCATGAAAATGTCTGGTCAAAGGGAAAATCTTACCTGGAACCTAGTGAAGGTTAATGACAGGAAGGGCATCCAGCCGTATAAAAACACGCCTGGCGGAATTTACCTGGTTCATGCAAGCATAGGAAAGTGGATATTGGAATAATGACTTTAAATCTTCCGTGTCATGTGATATCAAAACACACACACACACACACACACACACACACACACAGGGAGAGAGAGAGAGGCCTTAAGATAGCAAAAACTGTCAGTCTTTAGCATACTGGATAAAATGCTTAATGGCATTTCTTCCATTTTTATGTCCTGAGTTCAAATTGCACCAAGGTTGACTTTCATCCTTTTGGGGTTGGGGGAATGAGTACCAGTTGAGTATTGGTGTCGATGTAATCAACTAGTTCCCTCCCCCCCAAATTTCCGGCCTTGCACCTATAGTGGGATATATACGGTGGGCTTCTTTCAGTTTCCGTCTACCAAATCCAGTGAAAAACTCAGTAGGCCTTTCGACACTTGTATAGTAGAAGACACTTGTGCTTAGTGCCACACATTGGGACTGAACTGGGAGCTATGCAGTTGGGAAACAGACATCTTACCACACAGCCACACCTCTGACTATACATCGTTAATAAAGAGTTGTATTTTTTTTTTTCCATTAAAAATTATTGAAAATCTGTATTCAATGTGACCCCCCCCCTCAAATCTGTTGATTAGCTGGCTTTGGACTTGTTGAGTTCGTTAAGGCTGATTATTTGTGGTTTTAAGGATTTTTATAGCTAAAGCATGAACTTCAATTGAGGAGAGAACTTGAAGAAAAAGTTGAGAAATTTTGGAGCTTTTGCTAAAGTTCTGATCAAGTTTTGAGATAAATAAGGCCTTTTTGATGAAATCGCCATTTGTTATACCCTGTTAATTAATATTGATTAATTATGGATCCCAGCAATGCCACCTTTACCTTTCAGCTTTTAGTAGAAGTGGATGTGTGAAGAAATACAGTTCTAGTCAAATATTGGGATTGATTTTAACTGAGACCCCCACCCCACAATTTTTGTTTTTTGTTGGGGAGGATAATGTTGTAGATTCTCAGTTTGATTGTGATCCAGGTCAGTTTATATCTCTCATCTTCCCATGAGGTGATGAGTTAAATACTGCAGTTGATATATTTGACTGTTTCTTCACTCACCATCACCACCACTGCCGCTGCCACCACCACCACATACCTATGTTAGAAATCAATATTTAATATTGGTTTGGTTTTTGTTTTAGAAAGATATGCAAGCACCATTGTTGCAGCTACTACCATTCTTCACCAAACATATCTGTAAGTCAGTTTTGATTCCCTGTTGGAATTGTCTCTCCAACATAAATAAATCCTTGGAGAAGGCAGCAAGCTTATTTCCATTGCCATTCTCTTTTAAATGAAATGCTTCAAGCTTCCATGCATGCATATGCGCGCGCGCGCGTGTGTGTGTGTGTGTGTGTGTATACATTTATATATGATTACACACACACACACACACACACACACATTGCATATATAGCAATGATAATGATCTCTGTTATATTATACCTCTTCTCAGTTTTCAGTCCCCTGTTCCACCCCCATCTACCCCAATGTTATATTTATACCATTTCAGCAAATCTTTTTCGTTCAGTTTTCAGTCTTTTTACTTTTTCTATTCCTTCTGTTGTGACAATTGGTGCCACAGGCATAAAACTATCCACCAAAACCATCTATTACACTAAACTATAGTCATTCTTCACCCTGTACTTGTGTACTTTAAAGTTCATTGAGGATTTATTTTATTGTAATCTTATTTTAATAATTCTCATTTTATTTTTCTTATGATTCCACATTTTCTTTTATAGATTCATTGGTATCTCTCCAGAATATAGGTAAGGAATCTTATTTTTACCATAAATAGGTGAAATGTTGATTTAATAAATTCTTTAATTAACCACTAATATCATTGGAAGATAAATATTAACATATTAAGGAAACTTTAGAAATGTGATAAAAATGAACCATTATTGTCAATATTCTGTGACATCCTTTCCTTTCCAGGTGTAAACTGACATCATTTACTTTCCAGGTGTAAACTGTGATAGTTTTTACTGTTAAAGCTTCGAAATCCTTTCTTTGGTCTTTTCTTCTTTCTGAAGATTTTTGGTGGAGAAGAGAGAGGGAAGGCGTGTGTGTGTGTGTGAGTAGAAACTGGAAAACAAAAAAAGATATTTAAAGTATGAGGAGCTTCCATTTTTCCATCCTAAAGTTTAATTTGGAACAAAATTGCTAATTAGAAATGAATATATTTGAATGTTGAATTTTTTTCAATTTTTTTTAATAATCTTTTTTTGTCCCTCTCCAATTCTCTTGTCTTCTGTACTTTGAAAATATGGAAAAAAGAATTAGAATTAGATATTTGTTGATGATGATGATACAGCTGTACAAATACTTTAATATGACAAAAACAAAAAAACAGCTATGTCACTGTAGCCTGTTAGATGGAATATTGAAGCTGAGTTTCAAGGGAAAAGTTTTCGATCTTTTTAGGAGGTAAAATATGGTAGCATTTCCAGAAAGTATTGTTTATTATGAGGTGTTCAATAGAATTTATACACACACACATTGCAGAAGAATGTCAGACAATCACAGATGCAAGGGAGGTTTTTATATGAAAAACTGCAGATATGATTTACATAGCGTAAGCAGGTCTTGTCTTTACAGCTGTTTCAAATAACCAGTGAATGGTTGATAACAATCCAAGCAGATGCAATACTGAGGCAATATTAGTCATAAACATAAAATCTACCATGTAGCACCACACTTTGTACACATATATCATACAATCTAACCTTCATTTTGAGAGAGGTAACAGCTTCCCCAAACTTTTTCAAAATTACTTCTTTGTTCTGGTTTCTATGCTTTCAGAATGCCCACTTCTGTTAATTTGGTCACCCAAGTAATATCATATTACATCGACTGCTTCCAAGCATTTAGACACCTTTATTTTGCTGGTGTTCTCATTGTTAATAACTCTTGTGTATCTGCTCCATCTGATGTCTTCCTTCTCTGTTTGCTACAGATCTTGCCTTCTTTTCACTATCCACAATTCACCTTGACCGCACTTGTTGGAATTCTTACTTTTCTTCTCTCGTATTTTGACCATGACCACATTCTGACTATAAAGTCCTGTCTCTTCTCTTCTGCTGACCAAAACTATTTTGTTTACCAAGTTTACTTTTAAGGGCTTTTGATCCTAGAATTTGCTTTAACATTTGGAATTTCTTGAATTCTATGGCACATTTAGCTGGCAGCTAAGTTATAGGTGTACAGGAGTTCCTGCCAATTTCGAATTCCTCTCTTATAATCAGAGAACTCTAATAATAAACAAGAGGGGGATTAGATGGACCAGTACCACTTGGACTGGTTTACTCTCAGTTCAGAACTCCTTTAGTTGCCTCTCACCAGGAAGAGGGTATTGAGGGTATTCTCTTTGGAATAGTTAAAGCAATTTCATATTTCGGGAAGTATAAAGTTTTTGTGATTAAAATTGGTTTTCATTTTTCTGTTAATTATGTTCTAATTTGTTCAAAAGTTCTGTTTTAACATTCCTGATTTTGTAAAATTCTAATTGAGGCACTGGAGTTGGCAGAGGCAGAGAGAGTGCCACAATTGATTCTTGCTGGCATCTCAAGTTTTGATATTGAAGTTCAAATCACACCTAGTTCAATAATTCCTCTGTGTAAGAACCAGATGTGTGTCTTCAACATGTGATGCTGTCAGATGACAGGATGTTTGATACAGCAGCAGAGTTTGAAGGTGAATCATACTGTCAAAGCTTTTCTCTGTCTCACTTGGTTAATGCTGCAGTAAGCTGCAGTTATGGGAACCAAAATTCTTGAGTGAAATTATGGTGGAGGTGGTGGTGGTTTACATAGATCTGGAATTTGATATTTTTCAAGGTGAAGAGAAACAGAAAGTTATGATGTTCCTGTCTTTTACTGGGACATTAGTAAGATGAGAGAAATGGGGATCAGATTTATGTAACAAAAAGATTCTCTGCAATCAATATTATTGCTAAAGTAATTTCTTATATAGATGTTAGGCTTCATATTTTTAGAGAATAGGAAGTTGTGATGTTCATGTCTTTTTTTTTTTTTTTTTTGTTCACTGGGACATCGGTGATATGTGAGAGGATTCTAATTAGAAAGTGAAATTGTATCGTTAGCCTAATTCACTGAAAACTTACTCCTGCACTACACCACCCACTGTTTTGATGATGATGATGATGTTGTAAGATAAATTTCTTAAAAAATACTAAAGATTTCTTGTAGAATATTA
This sequence comes from Octopus maya, assembly GCA_027122535.1. Lineage (NCBI taxonomy): Eukaryota > Metazoa > Mollusca > Cephalopoda > Octopoda > Octopodidae > Octopus > Octopus maya. The sequence continues at coordinate 17,311,700 of JAOPJW010002798.1, read as the reverse complement.
AATAATTATCACCAAAGAGGAGAATAAGAGTAAATAGAATTGTTCACTCAAAGAAAAACTGAAAAAAAAAAAAATCTTCATTTATTTCTATTTGTAACGAACAATTTGAATTATGGTTTTAATTTCTATCTCGTTTCTGATTTTATAGTAAATGGAATATATTCAGCATCTAGCTGGAGAGCAGGCCGTTGATGCACAAATTGTTTGTCACGGAGCCAAATCTACCACATCACCTTGTCTGTACTCATTGATTACCTGGCTTTTACACTGCCACACACACACACACACACACACACACTTTACCAATTCTTGTTAGTAATCACTTCTTGTAGATAGAACATCAACTGTTAAAATGTTCTCACCAATGCCGTTCTTTAATCTCACTAGCATTGGTCAAGAGGATTGTTTTCTTGAGGAAATATATCTGACAGCAAACTCTGATTTTGCTGAAGGTCATTATTTATGTTTGGTCAGATCTTCTTCACCAACTGCAGTGACCGTTTAGGTTATGTGATGTTACGTCTGTGGATGACCTCACTTTGATACAAAACGGAAACTGAGAGACTCGGTTCAATTGTGTGCAGATGTCTTAATTTTTAGAGGTTCTTTTAAACTTGGATCGGCTTTAGTGGTTTCTGTGGCCATTGGTCAGTGAAAATGTCTGGACTTTCAGGAAATCAGAAACTCGTTTCAATAAATTCTTATATTTGTTTGTTGGTTTCTTTCAGCTGACAACTGCTCGGGTTTGGCTTAGAATGAATTTTTGTTTAATGAGAAAAAGAGTTCATTCTTTTAAGATCCATAGCAAGTATCCAGATTAATAGCAATTGCTAATGCTAAAACAGATCCTCCTCTTCCTCCTCCTCCTCCATCTCCATCATAAAGATTAAATTGATATATTTAGTTTCTTGTCTTTTGACAGCACACTGACCGAAATTATTTAAACGAAGACTGCTAATTAACCCTTGCTCTGTTTTATTTGTTCTAATTGTCATCACATATAATTACATATTGTAGTGGACAGCTTTTTAATGATTCCTAATTCAGGCCACCTCACCTGTTTGTTACACTCACACCATGTCTGTTTACTATGGCATTAATATTAGATTGACTTTTTCTCTGAAGACTTCCTGTCTTCCTGTTGTCTCTTGGCTTATGTAATCATCACCACATAAGGCCTTCTATTGGAATTTCTTCTCATAAAAGCAATCTTCTCCAGCTTCTGATTCCTCATGAATTCATTTTCAGACTTTACCTGCACTTTGTAAACTGCAACAAGCTTTTAACCAATGTTGGAATTCTCTGACTTTTATTTAAAAGTGACTGAGAAGGATTTGGTTCTTGAAACTGTTGATTTGGATGAGACTAGAAAATCTTTAAAACAGGAAAATAAAAAGTTGAATTTAATTCTTCTGTGTAGAATGGTAGCATTTTTTGCTATGGCTGAATAACTGGATGGAAAATCTTTAGGTTTTTAGTGAAGAACTGAAGATGGGATGAAATGATGTTGTATTGACAATAAAACAAGTCTAAGAATTTTATAGAACATTGCAGTGTCTCTGTAAGTGGATCTTTGGAAAATAAGGAAGTTTGGATATAAAGTAAATTCTGAGAATATTCCTGAATTTATTTGAAATATTTTTGAAACAGTAGGAAATAGTTATTCCTAGCAGAAATTAGTGAGGCTTGGGAATCATGGGAGCTGTGAAGTTTGTAGGGAAAACCATTGAGTCTCACTTCAGTATCAATCAGAGGCTGTTAAACACCACTGATCACAATGCATTTCCAATTCTGTCTTGATTGTGCCATTCTGTTCCATCTTAACCCTAATTGCTTAACTAAATTGTTTCTGTCACCATGGAGGCCTTTTCTAATCTCTTGGATACTACTTGGTAACTGCACAAGTCCATCTGTTTGTCTTTGAACCTTGTGACACGTCTGATTCTGCCAAACTTGTACTTCTGGTACTCAGAGATCAATAATTATATTGTAAAATATTGAAGTGTTTATCTCTAAAGAATTTATTAAAATAAAATTGTGTCTGTAGAAAGGGGGAAAAAAAATAGTTAACTGATAAATCCAAATGAAAATAATTCCATCTTGGAAACAGAATTACTCTTCTCAGGTCTTCTTTCAGAGAAGTTCTTTGATCCAATTTGATTATTTTTCAGTGCAGAAAATAGTTAAATTAATGTCTATGGAATTGAAAGTTTTAGACACTTTATATAATAACTTACATTTATATTTGACGGCTATTTGTCCTCATCTCCATTCAGCTCTATCAGAAATGGAATACCTTTCATTGTGAAGAAAGCAGGACTATAGACAGACAGGCAGGCAGGCAGTAAAAGAAAATACTTGCTGCAAAATTAATTAATTCAACAAGTCTGATTAATTGATCTGGTTGTGATGTGACTCAGTGCAAAGTTAAGGTCTTTATTTCACACAAACTCATCTTGTTTGTTGTTAACACATTTCGGCTGATATACCCTCCAGTCTTCATCAGGTGTCTTGGGGAAATTTCAAACCTGGGTTCTCATTCCTAAGGTATGCCCACAGGCATATGGCGTAGTGGTTAAGAGCGTGAGCTACTAAGCTCAAGATTCCAAGTTTGATTCCAGGCAGTGACCTGAATAATATTAATAATCGAAGACACTTGCTGAAGGTGTCATGCCGTGTGCGACTGAACCCAGAACCATGTGGTTGGGAAGCTGCACCTAAAGATCTCAGCTGTTTGGAGTGTGCAAATGTAAGATGTGAAAGGAATGAAGTTAAGAATAAATAAAAGAAACCAAAAAAAAAAAAAATGGAGGTTAAAAACTGATGGTTTGTGTAGAGGCCATTAATCAATTTGATGTGAACTTTTCAATAATATCAATGCTATATTGAGCCTTGTGATTTAATTCTTTGTGTTGTATTCTAACCACATTTAACAGCATTTTCTAATAGATGTGTGGAGAGATGGGGAGGGGGCAGTTCTTTGTGTTATCCCAGTTGGTAAGTGTAGTGGCAGCAGCGGCAGTGGTGGTGGTAGTAACATTTGTTGTGTAGTTTAAACATGATATATCTATATATAAAGAAAGGTAGACACACAGGTACATTGATGTATGTAATGCCATTTTCTTTTTGAGCTTACAGGACAGCCTTTGATCTGCTAGAAATAGGAACCAAATCTCTCTCAAGCCACACCTTCCTGTTTAAAAAAAAAGCAGGCATGTTATATGATATTGTCTTGGGCTTCCTGCACGTTGGGAAAAGACAGAAGGTCATGGTTGGAATGCTTTTGATTCTAAATTTTCTTGATCAAAGCTGACCTAGGGAGGTTATACCATCACCACCACCACTCTCCTCCTTCTCCTCCTCCTCCTCTTTTCTAAATTTAAAATAGCAGACATTATTAGTTAAGACATTCTCCAGGTTGCTGCTGCTGCCATTATATCAACCCTTTTTTTCCAATTCTTGCCTCAATCAGATTCAATCCTGTCACACAATTGCAATTATAATGTGGAAGGCTTTTCACCAAATCAACATGGAGTAGGAGTTGAGAGGGAGCGTGTTATTGAATATTTTTATTTTGTAAGGAGTTTCTGTGAAATAAAGACCTTAACTTTGCACTGAGTCACATCACAACCAGATCATTAATCAGACGACATGTCTTACACTTGTTGAATTAATTAATTTTGCAGCAAGTATTTTTTTTTTTACTGCCTGTCTGTCTTTCTATACTCCTGCTTTCTTCACACAATGAAAGGTATTCCATTTTTGATAGTGGAGAATGGTTGGATTCTCACTGCTGTGATGTCTGGCTGTGTACTCTACTAACCAGTGCCGTAATGTCTAGGTACCCATGGGGCTGTGTGAAAGGCTGCTCTTGCAGTAATCAATGTTTGAGATCTAACAGGATCCTGTGTGGTTGAACTATTAGAAATAGCAGCCAAAATTTCCTTTTATGAACTCCCTCCCCTAACTTATACATTAATCCATGATAGTGGTTTTCCTTAGGTGCATGCATAGCAGTTGTGTGGTTAACAAGCTCTCTTCTCAATCCCATGGTTCCAGGTTCAGTCCCACTGCATGGCACCTTGTGTGTCTTCTGCTATAGCTCCCAAGACCAGTGCAAACCTTTCAAATGTATTTGAATAGTGCATGGTTTAGTGGTTAAGGTGTTGCACTCGTGATTGTGAGATTGTAGGTTCAATTCCCAGACTGGGTGTTGCGTTGTGTTCTTGATGTGGCACCCAGTTGCACCTGTACAGGTAATGTCAATCTGTTGGAGGAAGTAAGCTCATGTCTAAACAAACATTTGATCACAATAAAACAAATCATTTGTGTGGTTGTTCGGTAGGAAATTGTCGAACCCTCATATGTCGTCTAGCGACGGGAGACTCCGTCATATGTGTGTGTGTATGCGTGTGTATGTATGTGTTTGTATGTATGTGTAAATAAGTGTAAGTACTGTGGACAAGGCTGCATGGTGTTGAATGATAAATAAAAAAAAAATACACATTAAGTACAGGATATCACCAACTAGCTGAAAGCATGTAAGCACACAAGAGATAAGTATGTCATCGTCGCTTAACGTCCGCTTTCCATGCTGGCATGGGTTGACTGAGGGCTGGCAAACCAGAAATTTGCACCAGGCTCCAATCCTAACTGGCAAAGTTTCTACAGCTGGATGCCCTTCCTAACGCCAACCACTCCGAGAGTGTAGTAGGTGCTTTTACGTACCACCAACATGAGAGCCAGTCAGGCAGTTCTGGCAACGATCACATTCAAAAGATGTTTTTCTATGTGCTACCTGCACAGGAGCCAGTCTGGCGGCACTGGCAATGACCATGCTCAAATGTTTTTCATGTGCCACCGGCACATGTGCCGGTAAGGCGATGCTGGCAACGATCATGCTCAGATGTGCTTTTAACGTTCCATTGGCATGGGTGCCAAATAGCCGGTACTGTCATTGGCCACGTCAGCGATTTTGGTTTCACTTGCCTCAGTAGATCTTATGTATATATATGTGTGTGTGTGTATATGTATATATATATATATATATGTGTATATATATATATATATATATATGCATGTATGTATAGAAAACGAATACAGGAAATGTTGTCAGTATTATCACTTAGCATAATG
>JAOPJW010002798.1:17281643-17297387 GCA_027122535.1 Octopus maya | reverse complement strand
CTCACACACACACACACACACACACACACACACACACACACACACACACACACACACACACACACACACTATGGCACATTGTAATCCAATCACTATAAAATAATATTCTGCAACTCTAACGTGGAGGTTAAGAAAAAGAAGATTATGAATCAATCGACAGCTACCTGGGCATTTGTTTGCAGTTAGAAATGGAAGAATATCGATATGAGAAGTATTGAGGTTATCTGTTGTTTTTTTCCCTCTCCTCAACACCAAAAGATTCTCGACACAGTTTTCCTCTAATGTTAAGAAAATCCCAGCAAAACTACTGCTGTGTTCTTCTTTACAAAGCTTCTTGCAATGTAAAACCATTTAAAGTTAGTCAAAAACCAAGTTGAAGTCCTTATCAGTGTTTATGTAGTTCAGAGACCAACAACTAGTTTTTATAATGGCCTTCTGTGGAATTTTGCTTTTCATCTGCCCATGGACCACATCTATCTGACATATAAAAATACCCCTGTATATCACTGGTATTGCTTATGTAAGTAAAAATTAAGTTGTGGCACAAAAGGTTATCTAAAAGCCATCAGCTGCTCATTGGCTCACAAATCTATTAAATTTTAAGCATTTTTAGAAAAAGTCAGGCCCGTAGAGAACCCGGGCGTCTCACCTGGGAATTGTAGCTAACATTCTAGTCAAACTCTCTTGTGACAAATAAAAAACAAAAAAAAAACAAAAAGGAAACTAATGGAAAACATCATTAATTAAAGTTGGTTAATTTAGATCAGTTTGTGTGGCATCTGGAGATGTACCAAATGTTTTCTGCAAATACTTCTTCTTTACATGTTATACAAACTTCCAATAACTTGCTACTATCTTTTGCTGCAACTAATTACTGATATCTGAATCTTCGTTAACTCTCTCCCTAGCAGCTCTAGTTTAGTTTTCTTCCTCTCCGTTAATAATTGTTTCTAAATATTCTTTTAATAGTGACAACTCAGTCTTTCTGGTCTTCTAGACTGTTCTGGAAATGGTAGTGAAAAGTTCTGTCCTATCTTCTAATAAGTCTGTCATAATGTCTAAACATATTCTACAGATGTCAAATGGTGAGGGTAAAACATAGAACCTGTGTTATAATACAGGTCCCTCCTCTCCATTACCCTTATCTTGCCCCTCCCCCCACTCCAATTCTTGCACCCTGTGGTTTACAAGACTGACCCCATTAGTGCTGGTGACACCATGAAAAAGCATCCCCAATTCTCCCTGCCAACTGATTGATGTTAGGAAGGGCATCTCTGGCCGTAGAAACTGGGCTAAAACTTATTGAAGCTGTATCTTTAGTCAGATGCCTCTTCTGTCACCAACCCTTGATTTCCAAGTAACATTACATTTCTATTTCACTGGCCTTCACACTCTGAAAACACTGAGCTAGTCTACATTATTATTTATGGCAAAGGTGTCCAACTCTGCCATAACAAAGTGTAGCTTTTTTTATTTTTGTTTTTATATCCTGTTTTCTGTGAACAACACTTGTCTTGGTCATGGCTTTCTAATATAGGCCAAACACACACACACACACAGAGCAAATGTATATTGGTGTGAACAGTAAACTAATGCATGAAATTTGTAATCAAGCATTATATTCATCATCATCATCATCACCTTTGTTTGCTTTTCCATGCTTTCATGGGTTGGACAGTTTTTTTTTTTTCCAACACAGTGTCTCACCTTTGTTGTGTCCCTTTTATCTTCTCCTTTGTGATTATCAACACCCTAAAATCAGCTTTCATCACTATCCATGTCTACCTTGACCTTGCACTCCCCCAGTTTTCCTCCACTTGGATTTCCTGGCAGTCCTTTCTCTAAACTCATCCCATGTAATAGAAAATCAGAAATGATGCCAAGCAAACAGCACAGCATTTGTTGCAAATTTTCATCTCTGATTCCTTTCTTTTCAAGCAATAAAAACTATAAAACATAAAACTGTTTACGTCTGTCATAAATAGAACACCAACCTGTGTAGGCACTAAAAGTAAAATGATTAAAACAATATTACGGTAATCAATATATTTTCATGTAATTCCATATAAAATTGTAAAAAAATTGAGTGGCAAACAACAATTTAGGTCATATTATTCCCAATTTGGTGGCGATGGGTTGTAAATGGATTAAAATGTTGAGCTGTGAGGTTTTAATGTCTTTTAATGTGTGCAGCAGAGTTCTTAACCTAAATTTCAATCTGTAAACAAACTGTGAAAGAATTTAGTGGTAAAAGAAATGGAAGGCCTTTTATTGATGTTCTGATCAAATATGACTTAAAAGTAACAGTTCAGATTTAATTGGAAATGGCAGATGGTTTCGAGTAACAAATTTTATTGTGTATATTTCGGACGTTTGAAGTTAAGTTCCATAAAATTCCATGTTAGATTCACATGACGACTAATAATAAGTTTAGTGGATTTTATTGAGTAAATTTTCTTCAGTGTATCAGTACAGTGTTTTCTGTCTTTTACGATACATGTTATAGTAAAACCTTGGATTTAATAATATTGGCAATGTGGATGAGTAAAACACAATCTCTTCTTCGACAGGATTCTTTTTATTTTGGCAGCAGATAACAACTGTTTTGTGTAAGATGTAACTTTGTAACAAGCTAAGGAAATATAAAGAATCTCCCTCTCTCTTTCTCTCTCCCTCTATCTCTCTTTGGAAACAAAAGTTGAAGCATTGTTTATTTATAACAAGGTCTGTCTTTTGTTGTTGTCATGGTGATAGTTTGTTGAAGTCAAAGGCATATATATATATATATATCAGGCTGTGGGTGGGTGCATGCCAGCTGAGCATGAAATGCACAGATATTACCCCAGGGAGTTTTCAACTTGGTTTTTTTTTTCTTCATGCATTGTAGGATGATTTTGTAAGTATTAATAAATTTTGCTAAATATTCACTGAGGAATTGCGAAAACGTTTCAGAACAGACAGGCATTGAGGCTTTATATTTGTGTATATAAAGTATGTATGTATATATGTATATACAGTGAATTTTAGAGGAAGCTCTTCAGTCTTATCAGTGACATTTCAGTGAACTGTACTCATGCCATGAAATTGTCAGTGATCGGGGTGACACCTATGGACAGCCATAAACATAACAACACTAGAGTTGGCCTGTTGTTTCTCTGTTGCCGGGTGGATGGGTGGTGGTGAGCAGATATTGGGAGACCTGTTCAATTCCTAACAGTTTATAGAGAAATGGAAAAGGAAGATAATGATTCAGTGTCCATCAGATACGCTCTATTCCGTTAATATATTGACACAGTTGAAACTCTCTACAGTAAACACTTTTTTATCTTCATGGAGCTGAGTGTAATTAACCTCTCTTACTAATTATTTTTAAAGTGTAGAGAAGCTTTATCAGTAATGAGTATTTGATATTTTATTAAAAAACAAATAACTGTTTCAAATTTTGGCACAAAGCCAGCAATTTTGGGGTAGGAAGGAAGTCGATTACATCAACCCCCAGTGTACAACTGGTACTTATTTTCTCTTCCATTGTTTCCTTCTACAGGGATCTCCCGATACTTCTTTATTCTACTCTCATCCATGATGATGATGTATCACATGTTCACACCAGTGCAGTCTTTTCTCTTGCTCACATCTGATCCACTTATAAAGAATTTTTCTCTCAGCTTCCCTGTGCCCATCATTCATAGACCCTAATTAACAGGACACCAGAATGGAAGACAGATATTAAATGATGAATTTTCAATGGAGTAGGCTGTTCTTTTCTGTCCACCCTTTATACATCCCCCACTATTCAATACTTGCTTCCAGTTCCTTTGCAACAACACACTTTATCCACAAGTCTCGCACAACTTCATTCATAGGAGAAGCCTTCTGTTGTCCCTTGAAGTAAGAATTGTCTCAATGTGTCCCATCCTGTTCTTATTGTGCTTGCTATGCTTTCAGTAAGTTTCCAGTTATTGGCTTCTTTATTCGTCTTTGTTGCTGCCTCCAAATTGTAAAATTACCTGGAATCTCTTGTGATCACAGTCATCTACATCTTTCCTTCCATGCTTGTAGGAGTTGAACAAGTCTTTATCAGTTCCTGACCTGTTGCAAGTCCTTACTGTCTCATTTTTGAGGTTCAGCATCCTGATTCCACCTTTTACCATTTCCCATGTCTTTTTTTCTTGTGTCTCTAGATTCCTTCCATTGGCACTTCTTTCACAAAGTGCTATCATTCTTCTACATCACCTACCTGTACCACCACCACCTTCTCTCTCTCTCTCTCTCTCTCTCTCTCTCTCTCTCTCCCCGTACACCTGATTCCTTTTCAGTCAGTTTTTCTTTAGTCTCTCTCTCAACTCATTTATCCTCTGTCGTTCACTCACACTCACATTACACATCCATGTTGCTCATTTCATTTCTTTCCCATCTTCATGAACCCTCTGCATCCAATGTTCACTTTTTGCTACCCTTCAACATCACATTCCATACAAACGTCTCAAACAATTTAAGAAGGAGAACCCTTTTATTGCCTGGAAATGTTATAAGAGATCTCTCAACATTTTCTATTCTGTTCTTTACTTTCAGAACTTTCACCTCCACTGCTGATTAGGCCATCTAAGTAACAGAAGCTGTTGACTACTTTTAGGGAGCCTTTCAGGTATTTCAAGGAATTTATTTTATGGGTGCTTCTTGCACTGCCAACAATTTAGTTTTGGCAGGGTTTACTTTATGACCTCTTAATTCCATATTTGGTATTTCTTCTCTAATCCTTAAACATATCTATGAGAACTTGGTTATTAGCAAACTGAAGTTCCTGTAGATAGCTGGTCTTAAACTCATCCATCTAGCTACAGAACAGGGTCCTGTGTTTTAGACTTCCTCCTGGTCAATGAATGTCAAGTATAGCGGTTGGCTCTTAGGTATACTCTTCCCCTGTAATTGTCTCACTTGAATCATATTTATTCATAGCCTATGCTCTATTGGTTCTCTCAATTTCTTATGAAACCTTTCTTTATGAAGGCAGGGTGTGATTTGAGGGAGATTTGGTTTCTCTTTTTATCCAGCAGATCAAATAGCCAGACAGAAGTGCCATCATCCTCAGAAGTAACCCCTTCCCTCCATATGAGATAGTCCTCACAACCCCTCTCCAAAACTCCTGATCCTACATTATCACATCACAAGGTCTTGCATGTCACATTCTGAATCTCAAGTGGTTACATCTTGATAAGAGAGTTGGTGATTTTTCTCACCAGGTGGCTGAGGTCTCCAAAACACAAATGATAGCCCCTAAAGCAGCACCCAACAAATTGTACTCTACATTGTGTCACTGTTTGAGAGAGGAATGGAAAAGTTCCATGAGTTTCAGTGTTAGGTGGGTTTTCTGTGAAAGGTTTTATGCCCTTCATGGAAGCCAAGTGGAACAACTACCTGATAGTCTTTCGTTTTTAGGAAGTGTCCATATCTCTGAACCATACAAAGGAATTCAATTGATTTTAAAGGATTGTCTTCAATTAGATGCCAAAATAGTAAGCAATTTAAAGCAAACTGACTACACAGTTGAGAAAAAAAAACCTTATTGATCTCATTGCATATGAACCAAAGAAAATACAGTTGGAATGTAAACTATTGATGCCATTAAAGTCCTTAACATTAAAATCCTTAAGCTTTCAGGTGTAACTTCAGGAATTCTTCAAGTGTTTTTCTTTTTATTATTCTTCAACAATCAGTGGATACAGTAAGTAGTAAAAATCTTCTTGTTACTCCAAGACAATTCTCATGCTACCCATCCATGCAATAATCTTGCACTTTAGGTTTAATTCCTTAAATGATGCATAGAGGGCACTAATTTCCAGCAATGGGGTGGGGATTTACCTAAAATTATCAAAATAACTGAATCCCTTCATCTTTGGCATCAAAAGAAGAAACATATTAAATGTAATAATAATAATAAGCTGACTAGATAAGACTTCCTCATTGGCCCACCACAGCTGATATTGGCTAATCCAGGGCCAACCTTCACTGCCTTTTTGGATGGGCAGCTACAGTAAGACAGTGGTCTTTTAATCTTTAAGTAAAGGGAAGTGTGATTTTCTGGAGGGAATATTTGCAATTTCTTCCCAGCTTAGGGGCTGCATGGAGTTTAGGGGATTAGTGAGATTGAGTGGTCGGATGGAGGCTGCACGGTTGTTGTGTTGAGGGGGAAACTAGACATTATTAGCAGCTTTGTGTTGTGTGCAAAAAAGAAGTCTCCACTGGTATGATGGTGATATTTCTAGCTGTATATAATATTGGTTCTAGCGGATCAGGTTGGTGATGAAATAATGCTTTCATCTATTTTTCAGTTTGGTTTTTGTGAAAGCAGTATGGGGAAGCAAAACAGTAAGCTGAAGCCTGAGGTTCTTGAAGATTTGCGCAGAAATACAGAATTTTCTGAAGTGGAACTACAAGAATGGTATAAAGGCTTTTTGAAAGATTGCCCGAGTGGGAATTTATCAGTTGAAGAATTTAAAAAAATATATGGAAACTTCTTCCCTTATGGGGATGCTTCAAAATTTGCAGAACATGTATTTCGTACTTTTGATACAAATGCAGATGGTACAATAGATTTCCGTGAATTTATTTGTGCTTTGAGTGTGACATCAAGAGGGAAACTTGAGCAAAAGTTACGCTGGGCGTTCACCATGTATGATGTTGATGGAAATGGTTATATCTCTCGCCAGGAAATGCTTGAGATAGTCACTGTAAGTATGATTTTCCCAATCGTTTTGTGTAAAACTTAAATATGTCTAAGAAAATTCAGTTAATCATTCTTGAAACACTTGTTACTAAAATGTCTAGAGATTAATCCAAGGTAGGTAACTCCATGTAGTAACTCTTCTGTTGTTAAAACTTCCTTAATATTCCTAACATTTGTTAAATTTGTTTCTTATTTTTGTTGCTTTAAAAGATTATTGAAATTAATGCATTGAAAATCATTTTGTTTAACTATTTTTTTAAAAAATGTAAACGTTTGTGTAAAGAATTGTTCCTTACTATGTTATAATTCAATATAATTTATACATTTGCAAACCCACACATGAGAAAATATCATTGGTCTTAACACATTTGTCTCTATTGAAAACTACTTTTTCTGGTTTAAAATAGTCTTTTTTTTTTTTTATTATTATTAACGCCTCTGTTGTTCTTTCGAATGTGCTTCTGTATATCATAATGCTGAAACTTTTTTCCATTTATCTCTCATTCTTCTGTCTCCCAAACAGATTCCACCTCAACTAACCCTTCTCTAAAATTGGTTCTCTTCCATTTAACTATGTTCTCCTTCTCTAAAATTGGTTCTCTTCCATTTAACTATGTTCTCCTTCTAAATATCATCCCAGAATTTGATTATTAATCCTAATCCTAATCATTATCATCAGTTCTCAACCATTTCTCACCCAGCAGCACCTCTTTCCATTGAAAGCCGTTTTACAAACATCTCCTTCTCATATTTTGAAAGGAAAAATAACAGATTATTTTAATCAAACAAAAGTTTTGTGCAGTGGTTTATTGTTATTATTATTATTTCTTTTCTCTTTCATCCATCATATTAGATATTTAAATATTTACATGGAATTGTGTCCTCTACTTTAAATTACAAAAGAAGCCAAGGACTTCTCTAATGAAATTCTGTTGAACCTTGGTACATCATCAGTCATGTTTCTCTTCACTCATAGCATAATGTCCTTCCTTCCTTGTAATTTAATCCCAACAGATTTTTTTAAAAAAAGTTTAAAATATAAATATTGTATCTGGTTTTAAATATTTAATTTCAAAGCAAAAACAAAACCCTTTAAACAATCAGCCCCCCTCCCCCACATCCCCATGACATCTGCCCTGTTCCTTGTATTGTAAACTCTACATGTGTTTGGTAAAAATAGGATTGCTTTTGTCAGTTGTAGACCCATCTTGTACGTTGTACATTTTACAAATACAGTGAATGTGTGTGTGTGTGTGTCTGTGTTTTCTGCTCCGTTGGCTGTGTAGTGTCAGTGTACCTGTGCAACAGAGCACTGGTGTACTTAGAAGTTAGGCATAACAGGAACTAGATGCTCTGTGCAGGAGAGAAGACTGCACTGGTTTGGTCATGTGATGTGGATGGTTGAGGATAATTGCATAAAGAAGTGATGATAACTAAACTGGAGGGAAATTGTGGAAGAGGGAGACCTAGGAAGACATGGGATGAGGTAGCGAAGGCTGATCTCAAAACACTGAGCTCTATGAAAGAGATGACAGCAGACCAAGATATGTGGCACATTGCTGTACTCGGGAAGACCTGCCCATCACAGCAGAATTGAGATTCTGAAACCAAAGTGCCACGTAAAAAGCATTGGTGCTGGTGCTGTGTAAAAAGCATCCAGTACACTCCATGGAATGGTTGGTGTTAGAAAGGGAATCCAGTTGTAGAAACCAAACCAAAACAAACTATGGAGCCTGGTACAGCCTTGGTCTTGCCAGTTCCTGTCAAACTGTCCAACTCCTGCCAGCTTGGAAAACGGACATTTGATAATGATGATGATGATGATGTGTGTGTGTTTGTGTGTGTTTATTGCATCATAGTGCTGTTTTTTTTTTTTCACAGACGGTGCCCAACTGACCCTACCATACTATGTAGTTGACAAAATCAAAAACAAACGATGTGCATGTGCAAAATCAAAAACATAAAATGGCAGCAATTTCCCAATCACACCCTGTATATTTTATTATAAATCAGCAGAAGATACAGAGTGACCCAATGACCAAAAGTTTCATGGAATGGTATCAGTGAAACTTTGAGAGGTGCCAATGCATGCACCTCTTGGCCCTTCTGCCCCTGTTAAGGAATTGGTTGCTCTTATGACATCCACTTTAAAAAAAAGAAAAACCATGCAAAATCTCCAGTTGACAATTTCATCTTTTTTCTTTTCAGCTAATATCACTATTTATCAACTTTTCTCTCCTCCTCGACTGTCTCAATGCCAAGAAACTCTGTGCTTCTGCCAATTTCTTCTACCATTTTACACATCATATTTCTTGGCTCAACTTCAACTGAAATATTCTAAGAGTTCACCTCACAGATGGAACGGTCTTTATTCTGTTCTTATTTTTGGTTATTCAGTTTTGTCTGATTTTCAAACCATTCATCCACAAAGAGGTTTGCTATGCTCCAATGAAGATGTTCATTTTAGTAGATTCCCAAAAGGTAATATTTATATATAGCAGAGCACAGACTATAGTCCACCCCTGGAGCCTCCACCCTGCTCCCCAACCTTGATACAAAGCCAAATAAACCTGTAATGGAATTTAGCCCCAACACTAACCAATCTATTGCTTGACACTGATTTGTCTTGCACTAATCTCACGCTGTCCTTTATTGTTAATATTATCATTATTATTATTATTATTACCTTCAGTTATCAGGAGTGTGGTGTTCGTTTGGAATCCATTACCACCTTCACCACAAAATAATTGTGTTAACTGTGTTGTTAAGATGTTGGTATGAGTGACATACAAAACCTGCACCAATTTGACATTCATAAAGTAAACCCCCCCTCCCCCTGCTATTTCTCTCTCTATCACTCCTACTTTGGTTCTTGTATTCACTCCTCCCTTTCCTCTCTTATGTTTTCTTTGCTCTCCCCTCACTTCCACCACACAACCACACAGAAATGCTCACTCACTGTTGCTTATTTTCTCCACATTTCAATAATGTCTTTGTTTCCTTTCAGAAATTTTGTTGGAGCATTGGGGAAAATGTCTTCTATTTCTTCTGACTCCTTATGATTTGAGTTCAAATCCTGCCAAAGTCAACTTTGCCTTTCATTTATTCAGGGCTCAATCACATAATAAGATTAATAGTATTGCCTAAACCCCCTCTCCTCAAAATTGCAAACCTTAAGTCTAAATAAGAAATCCGTATTTATTTCAAAGAAATTAAACCAATCCCCGCCCCTCCTCTCTCTTCTTTCCTGGATTATGCTTGACTGTCCGACTGCAATGGTTGATTATTCATTTCTAGTTAGAAAAATGGAGCAGTGGACCTCCAGAAAGAGTTAGTACTATCAAGAGGGAATTCGAATGAGGTCTTTAAGAATTTAGGAAATGTAGAAGAATGACATGTGATCGGTATATTTAAGTACCGATTGGTACTTAAATTTTAGATTCATTCCTTCTGTAATGTTTCATAAATAAATAAAGAATTAAAGACATTTGGTTCCAGATCCAGTAAAGAATGTTTCCAAGATTAATATAGATGCAAGGACAGCATAAAAATAATTTGAAAATGTCTTAGTAATGTGGATGAAACATTTATTTGTGTTTGGAATATGAGCAAACTTCGTTTGTTTAGATAGATAGATAAATAGATAGGTAGATAGATAGAATAATAGAGAGATAGAATAATAGATAGATAGATAGTCAGAATTAGATACAGTATGATGAGGTAGAGAGACAGAAGAATCTAGCAGTTGACATCATTTGGAATTTGTCATACAGGCATAAAACTTTGGAATAGCGGAATGTGGAAATTGTTCCATTTAACAACTGTAACTATTTCTAATAATGTGTGTGCAAGAGAGCTTGAAGGTGCCTGATGCAGTCAGGAGAGAGAGAGAAATAAGTGTTTTTCTGACCCAGATGTTACACATTACAAACCTTACATTGTCTTTCGATAAGGTTTATTATGTTGACTTTATAATTCAATAAATGGGGGAAGGAAGGACGCTGTCGGTTCTGATTCCTCTGCAAGATCCAACTTCCAAAACAGAGAAGGTAAAGTATCTGCTCCGAGTAAATGTGGCTGGGCATGGGTGGAATCAAAGAGGTTTTTCGTGCCTGGAATTGCCTGGAAGAGTATCCAACCGTAGAAAGTCTATCTTTTCAAGTTTCATTTTAATCCTTTCCAGTTTTGAAGAAACAAACCATGTATATTCTTCCTTTGTCATCCATTAACTTGTATCTAATATCTAAATTCCATTTTAGAATTGTCTGTCTGTCTGTCGAGGCCAACCCTCAACAATTCTAAAATTTGGGCAGCTATTCCATCTTTGTGTCAGACAGTTCCTTAAATTGAGTATTGACAAACAGTTTACTAATTCTTGACAGGATTTGATGTTCTAGAAATTTTCCCGATTTCATAATGTGTACACACATGTATGTATATGCATCTTTCTCTCTGACTCTCTCTTTTCACACACACACAAATCTGTGCATACATATCTCTGTTTACAAACATAATGGTTTTTCTTTATCCTCTTGTTCTTTAAAAAAAAAAAAATTCTTTATTGTAGGCCATTTACAAAATGGTGGGAACGGTCATGAAAATGCCCGAAGATGAGTCTACCCCAGAAAAACGAACAGACAAGATATTTCGTCAAATGGATAAAAATTTGGATGGGAAATTATCTCTGGCTGAATTTATTGAAGGAGCAAAAAGTGATCCGTCAATTGTACGACTGTTGCAGTGTGATCCGAGTTCACAGAGTTAGTTATCTTCTAACATACTGTTTTGGCGCTATCGGCCTTGGGTCATTTACATCCTACTGAACAAATGCCGCAGTTCTTGATGATAATGATACAGATATATTTTCCATTTTGTTGGATCTGATATGTTTGTAAAGACTGAAACTCACTGCTGATTTTTTGGTGTTTGGTTGAACAGCCTACATCTAAGCTTGTGAACATTCTTCACAACACACTGAATTTTTATGCAGCAACATTACATAAACACATTTTCATATTTATGAAGATACAGCTTCATACTTTAAATAAATCTTACAATATAATTTTAATTTCAAGACATTCTCTCATTATCTTGATTAATAAAAAACACTTTTAAGTTTAGATATATAAATAGACAGGCAAGAGTTAGCTTGTTTACACGTTGAGCTGTAAATTAAAACCTTCCTACAAACTATATCTTGAATCATTTAGATTTTAAGATTTTTTTGTATTTAATTTTATCTTTAATTATTTTCTAATTATCCTTAGACTTTGACATATTCCTGTAGTCAGTAACAAATGAAAATGTTTTGCAATTTTAAAACTTCTAAATTATAATTTATTCATATATTCCTGAAAAATAAAATTGGCACCTAAATTCTTTGACTAGTAGGTTTAGATTTCGAGTCTTTGACATCATGAAATATGAATTCTTCAGTTATAATAAGACAAAAAAAATATTGTTAAAAAAAAAATGTAGCTTAAAAGCGTAAAAGTAATAAGCTTAAGAGGCAATTTTAAAAATAAAATCCTGAATTCCTTTCACAAGACATTTAAAACAATTTCAGTTGATGACAAAAACATTTTAATGTTAAGGTAACTGAATTTAAAATATCTAAATTTATTTTAGACTATGAAAAAATATATATATATTGCTATGTGCCCTTTGTACAGAATTAAATACTAAAATAGGATTTTGTAGATAATTAACAGAATTTTATAAATGATAAATTAGCTGACAGCTTTCATTAATTGAAAGGAGTCGTTTGTTTAAATTATCTTTTGGTTTTAATTACGGATCATTTTTTTCTGTTTTCCATTCTTTTATTCTTTCTACCTTTTATAATTAATTAACTCTCTGATAATGATGATAATTATGAAGCACCTGTTTATTATAAACTGCAACAGTTCTACCTTTGTCGTAGGCTGTCATCGTTTTGGTAGAGATTTAGTTTTTACATTAATTCCTGCTTTTCTCCCATTGACTCCAAGACTCTGCTGTTAGGTCCCCCCACTTTAAAGAAAAAAAATTTTTTTTAACCCTGAAACTAAATCAGCCGTGAATTTCTCAGTGCTCCCACTTACTCTGCTAATTGGATTAGCTGGAGACTATTGTTAATCATTCCAGTCACAAAATGTTGTGACCTTGACTAATCTTTATTCATGAATTGTTTGTTAAAAATGTTATTTTGTTCTTTAAGAAAAAAAAAAAAAACCCCCAGAAAAATTCTAGTTTATACATGGAGACATCTTCTAGTGCTTTATGTATGATATAAATCTTTTTTTTTTTTTTTTCAGAAAGCCTATGTGATTTTGTTCATCTTTAAGATTTCATTTTAACTATTATTATTATTATTATTATTAACTCAATAAAAGATTTCAATATTTTAACAATATGGAATTGTAAACTTTTAGCTTAAACTTTTTTTGCTTTATTCAAATTTCAATTTTAAAATGGAGGGGAGGAGGTATAGTTTTTTTTTTGTTGTTTTTTTTTGCTGTGTTATTTAGGCTTAAGAGTTAATCATTTCTCATTACACAAATTTTAACGAAGCTTTACCCTTTCTCATTATATCTCATATCAGATGTTTGCATATATTTTTCATTTCTCTTACTGTTGAACAACTGAATTCATAAATTAAAAAAAAACAGTAAAATGAAAAAATACTTTTATCTGTGTAAATATTAAAAAAAAAATGCTTCTGCTAAAATTGACTTTTTTTTTTTCCTTTCTGAACCTTGAAATTGGTAGATTCCTTTTTTTTTTTTTCTGTTTCTGTTTTCTGTTGACACCTAATTCCAAAGTTTAGTTGTTCGACAAGTAGACCTTACTCTGCCTCCACAAAAACTCCTTTCAATTCCATTCAAATTAAGTTGGCTGAAAAATAGTTACTTTTTCTGGGAGACATTAATCTTGCTCATTATTAACCAATTTCTAATTTCTTATTTTTTTTCTCCTGATATTTTCAAGGTGTCTTATTAGTGATAATTACATTTACCTTTAACATATAATCATTAGACCTAAAGTAATATTTCTACTAACAATAGATAAGTAATTATTTAACTTTCTACTTTCTAATACTTATCTCTGCTGTTGTAAATTAATGCCAAAACAAAAACAAAAAAAAAAAAACCTAAAAATCAAAATAGATTTAATATTCTAGATTCCAAATAAAATTATTAAAGGTTTCCTTACATATTAGTATCTATTAATATGTGCTTTAATGCAAATCTTAAGTTTAATAAACTAAGAGGTTTGTGTTGATTTGTTCTTTTCTGTAATTAAAATCAAGTTTTAAAAAAATTTATGAAATAAATTAATTTATTATTTAGTTTATTTAAACAATTAGTTCTGATATTGAGCACTAGTATAATTAGCTGCACTTTAAAAAAAAAAAAGAATTTATTTTCAAAATGTACAGAAAAACATACTTATAAAAAAATTACTTCTAAAGCTGCATAAAAATTGAATTATTTTAATTACCATTAATTTTTTTTTTAATTTAAAGAAAACCAAATCCACAAAAGCTATGGAACCATACTTCTTGCATGAATGGCTTGCCTTTCATGAAATTTCCCAGAGTATGGTTTCAATTATTTTTTGTACATTGAATTTTTAACTCTAGTTTCAAAATATTCAATGATTACATTTTCCTAAAATTATTTTATTAGAATCCATTTCTGTTACATATCAGTCTAGAATTGATATCATATTAATTGATTAATTAAAAAGCAAGAAATTAATGGTAAATCATTTGTTTAGGATTTTAATTGTGGTGTTGATCTTTTTTTTTTTTTTTCTCCCCTTTATTTTTGGGGTTTCATTCAGATTAAGACATAAAAATTCTGAATTTTGATTTTAAACATTGATAAAGTGAAGAAATTGGTCTCTGATGTAATCTGTTTTGTTTCACATCTGACACAGTGTTGATGTAAAAAATAAAAAGATTTTACAGATCTAAGAATTAAAATTTTCAATTCAGTCTTTTAGAAATTTTCAATTCTAATACAGTTTTGATTTAAAAGTTCTTCATTTTTTGAAATTTAGTTTGTTAAATAATTGTTCTATGTTTTCAGCTGTTGTCATCTACTTTGCATTTCTTTATTCAGACAAAAAATAATAATGTCTTTTAGAACAGCTAGATCTTTGGTTCCTCAAAGACTACTGTTACCTATGCATTTTGTTTCCTTCCTTTATTTTTTGCTTAAATCTATGATATTCTAGCAAATGACTAGCAAAGTCAATCATTTAGAAATAAGTTTCATTATTATTTGAAGAGATTTTCATTGGCAAATAATTTAAGGTATGTTATTTCTTTTCTAAAAGAGAAACAGAGACCAGGGTAGCCCTGATGGATAAGTGTGCAGTTGAGAAATATACTCATGTGAAAAAGCATGATATATTTTATTGCAGCTGCAGACTTAAAGTTTTGGCCATATTCTTCATTTGGTATTCTTTATTAAAATAGTTAAACCAAAGTTTATTTTTTTCTTAACTTCAATTTTGATACTTTTGTATCATTAGACTTGTTAAAATTAAACTTTTGGGACACACTTAAAAGAAAGTTATGCCAATTGCAAAAATGATGATGGTGATGATGACTACTGTGTGTGTGTGTGTGTGTGTGTGAAGCAGAGAGAAATTTAAGGAATTGAAAGTATAAATTTTTGCATATTTAGTTAGAAGCATTTTTTAGTAACATTGGACTTGTTTAGTTTATTCTAATAATGGTTTCAACATGTCAGTGGCACAGTCTTAACCAAAGAGAACTTTAAACTCTTTCATCAGTAGAACATTGAAAAGGATGATATGTTTTTGTCCTAAGGCACTGCAACTATTCTTGACAGTTCTTTGATCTTCTGGAATAAATTAAGGACTTTTTGAAACTATTTCTTTTATTGTTTCTGAATTTATGGAATCTCTTTTGTAATCCATTCTTTGCTTTCTGTTTCTTCTTTTCCTTCTGGTTGTATCTTTTGATTCTTCTGCAGGTTTTTGTTGTTTTTAATGTTTTTCAATAA
>JAOPJW010002798.1:17270050-17281543 GCA_027122535.1 Octopus maya | reverse complement strand
GTTTTTGTTGTTTTTAATGTTTTTCAATAAAATTATAATAAAGGGAGAGAGAATATCTATTTTTTTTTTTTATTTAGTTGAACTTGTTTTTATTTTCTGGATTTATTATTGTTATAAAATTTGATAAAATTCTCAGAAGTTTAAAAGAAAGAAAAATTAAAAAATAAAAAACAATTTTTTCGTTTATTTTCTCTCTCTCCCTCTTAAACGCCAATTCCAAGATGACTCTAGCAAATAAAACTGAAGATTATATCTTAATCCCTCAGTGAGGTGTTGATTCCCTCATAGCCAAGAAGTTTTTAAAACTCTATCTCATATCGTTATTTACTTACAATTTCCAAACTATAAAATATCCTTGTTTTGCATTTATTGACAAATTTCAGCAGTTTCATTAATATCTTGTTGCTTATAGCATTGGCATCTTTGGTGAGACAAAAACTGATGGAAAAGTAGGACAAACAGTGGAGGGAACTTGTTTCATTCAGATTAACAAAAAAAAAAAAAAAAAAGAAAAAATGATTCAGAGTTAATCAGGGATCTCAATCAAGTAATTCTGCTGTAAATGATAAAGTTGTGAATCTCTCAATGACAGAATTTTTCCATGTTGGTAATTTAGTTCTATTTTATAAGAATAGTTGAAAATTATTTCATATTAACATTTCCTTGTAAAATTTATCACACAATTTTTGTATTTTTTTTTTTTTTTATACATAGGTTTTTAACGAACTAATTCAATAATTTCCTCCCAACACATAGTCTCCCCTGAAATGTCCTATTTTAAATTTTCTCACAATGCTGCCGTATGAGTTTTCACACCAAATTAATATCGTATAATGTTAGACGAGTGTTTCCAGACACTCTCCATTCAAAGCAATTAATTATTCATTTGATTAATTAGTGAAATATGCATGGTCACAACTGTAGTTGAAAAACAACTTGAAATGTTTCTTTTATAGCTTATAAGACTTAGATTTAATAAACAACTTTTTTTTTTCCTAAATATCAAGGAAGTTTTATTTAATTACAATTTAAAGTCCGTTAGGATGCCTTCCCCGTCCCTTCCCTAAAACAATCAAGGATGACTGTAAATATCTTTTATTTGTTTATATAAATTAAACTTATTGGAATGTCCAATAATATAGCTTAGTTTGCAGTCAATGTAAATTCTTCTAAAATAACCTGCTTTATATTGCCAAGTTTTTCTAATTCTATGAATATTTTGAAAATAATGTCCAAGTTAAATGTAAAAAAAAAAACACTAAGCTGAAATTTAGTGAAATTTATTTAGTAAAAATAGTTCATTCAAAACCGGTTTGAGATATTTCTCTGCAATAAAATATTTGTTAAAACTTTCTTTTACTTTCTAAACATTTATCAAACCATTAAAAATATATTTTTAAATTATTGAATTTATTCAATTGAATACTTTTAATTCATAAGATGGAATATCTTTGAAATTTATGAAGAAAGTGAATTGCAAGAAATATTTAAAAAGTTAATCTTAGTATATTAAATTGATATATAAACTGCTTGCATTCTTCTGTATTCTTTTTTATACAACAATTTTAGAATTTCTAACTAAATGCTGCTGTAAAATCCAGCTGTTTTCATGAGTTTCAAATGTAAGGTCTGTTTTGTTTTTGAAATATTGTATTTTTGATCTGAGGAGGTGATTTGTTTGTATTTCAAATGAAACTGTTTAAAGGTTAATCTTTAATACTAGTGTTTATTTTCTGTGTTAGATATCACCAAGTAAAAGAATAGATTTATATAGAAAACAGTCATTATTACCTGTCTATGGATTACAACTTAACAACCATGTGTCATTAGGAATAACTTTATGCAAATTACAAAATATACTTGGTGAGGCAATATCATTGTTCAAGAGATAGGGAAAAATGAGAGTGGATTTTTTTCTTTCTTTCTTTTGGTTCTTTTTCATGATGTTGGTATAGAAGTGAATATTTCTATATATGTGAGATTATTCTGTGAGAATAGATGACATTCTTGATGTTTTGTATGAGAGGGTGCAGCGATGTGATTCTCAGATAATCTTTATTCAGAAACTGATGTGAATTCTAAATTAAATTTATAAAGTTTCAAGTTAAACATAAGAAGTTTTTTTTTTTTATTTCCAGGAAGGAAATATTGATGTCTGAGTGAAGAATGTTTCAGATGTTGATTAATGAATGTCAGAATATTTGGGGTAAATAATGTTGACTTAATCAAGCAAAGGTGATTAGTTTAGGAAATGTATAGTTTGATGAAACTTTTCTATATAATAGTTGCATGAGAATTAAGGCAAGTAGCAGCAGATGCACACCTTTGTTCTAACCAATATTCTTAGATTCTTCATTATTCCTCTGGGACTCTGGTCTTAGTTTCTCCTATTAACACACTAAAAACAAACCACCAACATAAAAATTACCAAAAAAAACTTTTTAATGTATAATTTAATTCTTTCAAAGCATGGATTTTACATGATTTTTCTCTGTAAAAATCATTTTCTGTAATTAACTTATTTAGAAATTTAGTGTGTTTTCTATTTCTAAAATAGTTGAAAGCTAAAATTGACAAGTTAAACAATTTTGAAGTAGTCACAATCCAACATTTGGATTCAGGATTTTTCATGATTTCTTCTGACTAGGCACAACATGAATTTTGCAAGGGAGACGTATAGTCTGTTGAATTATCCCCTGTATATTACTGGTATTTATTGATCCCAAACTAATGATGAAAAGCAAAATTGATGTTGGCGAGAAGACCAAGATGTGAAACTAGATACTCCTAAAAGGCATTCCTGTGCTTCATTCATCTTAACATCTGCAAATGATGGAAAGTGTTTCTTATATTGGATTGTCAGAACATTAGAATGTCTTGGAGAATATTTTCAATTTCTATAGGGACCTTCAATAACCAGGATTGACTGCTGTTTGAATTGGAATCTTATACATATTAATGTTTGTTTTTATGTTCAGTTATAATAAAAACAATTTTACATTAATCTGATAAGTTTGTTATTCTTAAACGTGAATGTTGTTGACAGTGACTTTGAAGTTTTGGCCAGTTAAGTCATCATTGGACTACCTGTCCGGTGATGGCTTAACTGGCCAAAACTTTGAAGTTGCTGTCAATAATATTCTTGTTTAAGAATGATATCATATTTCTCTGATTGGTTATGATTAAATGACTGCTGAAGCTATGTAATGTGGTGTGCATTACATAATACACATGACTAAATTGTTGACATCCTTGGATGTTTGGTCAGTCACTTGCACAATGATGAAACAATTGTAAACCATGGAATAAATGTAATACCATATACTCCATTCTTCACATATATATATATATAAAGCAGTATAGTAACATTTAAGTGTTGCTAAGATGCTTGGAATGATATAAATGGTGGTGGTCACAGACGGAATGCCACTTTTCAGTATTTAGTTCCCGTCCTTATACATTCCGAAATCCAATCTTGCCATAGTCAATGTTGCTTCTCATTTCTCCAGGGAGAAGCACATATATACCAGTCATATACTAGGCTCATTTCAACTGACTATATCCATTCTTCCCTACAAATTTGTGGGGTTTTTTGCCAATCTGAAAAATATGTCTTCTAGAAGTGGTTTAATAAACATTTAAGAAATCCTAAATGAATTTTATATCCATAAAAACCAAAAACAAAACTAAGATACAAATAAAATGATTTGGAACTGAAATTAGGGGTTTAATTAAAAATAAAATTAATGCAATTCTGAACACTGCCTTTCACCAAAGAACGGTTTTCTTCTTGGAGAAAAGGTTAGTGTTGGAATCTATGAAACTTGTTCTTCATGATTTTTAAGTCTGATGTTATTTCCATCTTTGTGAAACAACATGCTGGATGTTTATAATATTAAATCTACTACTGATAGATGGAACTGGCATGAACAAAGGTTTTCTATGTGACTTTGAGAATGATTGGTGATTCTATAGAGAAGGAGCAATACAGGGCTGTTTGTAGATGATTCTTTTTATGGAATTATCTTTTGGGAGCAGTGACCAGGTTCAACATGGTGGAAGACTGAATATAGCAGTTTATGCAGATATCACTTAACACGACAATTAATGCCACTTTTTACAAATGTCTGATTATTGAAAAAACAAAACAATAACACGGGGAAACCTATTAACCATTGTAGAGAAATCCAATGGGTTACTTGTGGTGGTAGTTTTTTCTGCAGAGTGAAGTCGACACCTTACAGTGTCAAAGCATATTCACTTTCTAAATATTGTTTCTATGACGGCTAATTCTTCAGTCTGTCGCAATGTATTCTACTAAGAAACCAAACATCTACTGTCCTGTTTATCTACCTATCTAGCCATCCATCTATCTGTGTCTATTTATCTATTGATCTGTGTGTCTATCCATCTACCTACCTACCTACCTATCTATGTCTTATCTCTCTATTTACCTATCTATCCTATCTTATCCTACCCTGTGCAAGTGTATGCGCCAGCTGCACGACCCACAATCAATGCTTGATCTGCCTTTTTACACGGGACTGCTCCCATATTTACATTTCCTTATTGCTAAGAATTTCAAGTTGCAATCACACTTCAATTCTTCTTCTTTTCTGACCAACAAAGTTGCATAAAAAATAAACTGTTTTTTTCAGCTTTGAAAACCTCACTGCCATGCGCCCTTCTTTATATTTTTCAATCACCGGACATGAAACTATTTCCATGTCTCTCTTCTGTTACCTTTTTAATATTTTTTCCCCCCTCATAACTAATGAAAAAAAAACTTGCCCAACAACACAATAAGAGATGTTTATAAACAGATTTTTTTTTTTTTTTAAACCAGCCAAAATGTTTCAGAATTCTACTGTTCTATTGATGGTATCTTTATGTTCTTTCAAATCAATCTTTTTGGAAACTGATGCAGCTTTGATGAATTTCAAAATTAAAACAAAAAAAAATATTTGTTTCTTGTCGAAATAATTTAAAAAATGAGTTTGGGGTTTTTATTGCTAATTTAAGAGAAATTTTTCCAATAAAGATGTGTGTTTTTGCTATTGTATTGAGCTAAAATTGATTATTTAGCTTACTTTCAATGTAAAAGAGGAAGCAAAAAAAACAAACAAACCAGCAAACAATGCTATAACATACAAAAATAAATGTCATGTATGAGACAATAGTCCAGTGATCAAGACTCAAGTATGATGGACAAAGTACCTAACGAGTAATTAAAAAAAAACACGAACAAAACAAAAAACAACAAACTAACATGTTCTATATAAAATATTTCGGGTCATTGCAAGAAAATGGAACAAGATGATTAAAAAAAAGAAAAGAAAAGCAAAGCAATTCTATGCTAGAGAAAGATTTTGTGAAGAGAACACTGCTAATAGAGTGTGTGCCAAAACAGTTGAGAGGAATTTTATTTGAACTTTTGTTAGATTTCTGATTACTGTTTGGAATATAAGAAAATGGTTTCTGTAAGTAATGGAAATATTAAAGAAAGCCAAAAACAAAAAAAAATTATGAAAAGAAAAAATACGGTACCCCAAGATCAGATATCATTCTTGAAGGATTTTGTTGTATTTTGAACTGTTTCATTTAACAAAGGTGTCTGGAGGGAAAAGTCTGTAGCACAATGTGTTATGAAGTCGTTAGGGGTCGGTTTAATTGAAGGAAGAGCTTTGAAAGTCTTTCTTTTCTTGAAAATAGTGATTATTTCCTAAAAATTCTCATCTTGTTTGGTAGAAGAAAGAAAAAAAAAAGTCATTTTATGCTTAAAATGTCAGGCACAATATAAGACATTCAACAGAAGTGGAACGATTTCTCATAGGAATCAAAACAGGATTTCTGTATTTTTAGAAAGTTAACACCAAAGACAGTAAAATGTAATTTTAAGGCTCCAATCTGATCTGGCAAAGTTTCTACAGCTGGATGCTCTTGCTAACGCCAACCACTCTGAGAGTGTAGTGAATGCTTTTTATGTGCCACCAGCATGGGAGCCAGTCAGGCGGCACTGGCAATGACCAATCTTAAATGGTGCCTTTTACATGCCACCAACACAGGCATTGACCATCCTCGAATGGTGCTTTGTGTATTTAACATTTGTTTTCCATGCTGGCATGGGTTAGATGGTTTGACCGGGGCTGGTCAGCTGGAGGGCTGTACCGGACTCCAATTGGCTATTTTGGCTTGGCTTTTATGGCTGGATACCTTTCCTAATATCAACCAATTTTCAGAGTGGACTGGCTGTCTTTTACATGTCATTGGCTCGAGTGCCTTATACGTGTCACTGGCACTGACCAAGGCCATGATTTCTCCTAACTTGATGTTTCTTCTCAAATTGCCAGAAGTCTTGGTCACTTGTCAATCACCTCCGTGAAACTCAACAACCAAAGACCATATTTCATCATCTTGTCCTGTGCCTACCTCTTCAACAGGTTCCTTCCACACACACACACACACACAATGTCTGTGTGTATATTTATGTAGAAATACTAATACATAATGCTTCTATGGTTGTCTCTTGTCTTTCTGAGAAAGACGATTCTGCAGTTTCTTTGTTGAACGACCTGCACAAATGATTTGTTTATTGTAGCCAAATGTTTTTGTGTTGCACATCAGCTCGCTCCCTGCATCCAATCGACATTAGCTGTACAGGTGCTATCACATGTCAGGTGTTGAAATGATCACAGAGCAACGTGAAATAACACAACGCCAGGCCTGGGAATCGAACCCAACGATCTTGCAATCGTGAGTGTAACATCCTGACTACTAAGCCATGCACCTTCATACACAAACA
This sequence comes from Octopus maya, assembly GCA_027122535.1. Taxonomy (NCBI): domain Eukaryota; kingdom Metazoa; phylum Mollusca; class Cephalopoda; order Octopoda; family Octopodidae; genus Octopus; species Octopus maya. The sequence goes on along the minus strand of JAOPJW010002798.1, from coordinate 17,274,741 downwards.
CACATATATGTATAGGTGCAAGTGTGGCTCTGTGGTAAGAAGTTTGCTTCCCAACCCCATAGTCCCAGGTTCAGTCCCACTGCATAGCACTTTGACTAAGTGTCTTTTACTAGAGACCCAAGCTGACTAAAGCCTTGTGAATGGGTTTAGTTGATGGAAACTGAAAGAAACCTCTCGTATATGTATGTATATATTGTTTGTGTGTGTTTCTGTCTCATTTGCTTGGCTTCAAGTGATAGTTGTACATGAAGGTCACCATCATGCAAGTGGTGTCCTTCCTATGAAAATGTGTCAGTGACAGGAAGGGCATCCCAGCTGCAGAAAATCCACCTGAACAAACTCTGTCCTTCTCATGCAAGCATGGAAAAGTGGATGTTAAACAATTGTAATGTGTGTGTGTATATATATATATATATATATATATATACGCACACACACACATTACAATTGTTAGAGTGACTCTATATAGTGTGCCACTCAGACACACTATATGGAGGCACTCTATCGATGAATGATGTCAGGGAACAGAGAGCTGTGCATAAAGTTCTCAGATCAGCTAATCCCAGATTAAGGACATTACACTGAAACAACAGGATTTGGTGAACTTAAGAATGGTCTGAGGCAGATTTAGCTGCTGTTTCTTATGAAGGTGGTTTGCAGGTGAGTGAAATATTTTTCTGTAAAGAAGTTTACCATTTAGAAGAGAATCCTTCTGTAAGCTCTGCCCTTTGTCAACAGGAAATGGTTCTGCCAAAAATATGAAATTTATTCATGGAAAAATAATTTATTTTATTTTGCAAAGTATATAGAAATAGAATTTGGTTGAAAGTAAGATGGTCTTAGATTTCATCCTGACATTTGATGTATTTTGGAAGCAAAATATTCTAAACATCTGTTCCTGTTGCCATAGACAATTGGTACTGCATTAAAACTGAGACAGTTTCTGAAAGAGAATTAGAAGGAAGGGCCAAAATGTGGATAAATTTTCTCATAAGGATAACTTTTTTGAAATATATGTAACGTATAATCAGAAAACAATTCTAACTGACTGATGCGATGGAAATTTTAGCAACAGCACTGCTGCAATTGGGTTTCAAAGAAAATCTCCAAGATCTTCCAAATAAAGCACATGTGTGCCATTGCAAAGATTTCCTTCAAAAGAAGTACATGCTACTCATTAGATTCCAATAAAAGAATAACTACAATTAAAAAAACAAAACAAGATCTTTCTGCCAAATCCATTGGTTATCAAAGAAATCCTTTATAAATTAGAATTTCTTTACATTTTGTTTTTCCTTTTCATTATCTGTCTTGTAGAAGTGAATGTGTTATTGTTTCTGCCAGAGGAACATAATACCGAAACACAGTACTAAAGAATTCACAACAAGAGATGAAGGGAAACAAAGAATATGAATCTGTATTCTTTGATGCAGAAATGGCTGAAGCTAGAAACAATGAGAATAATGAAAGAAAGATATGAGAAGAATAATAAAGAATTAAATCAAGCTAAATGGTAAATCTATAATTATAGGAAAAAAGGATATAAATATAAAGGGAAGAGGAAGATGAAGAAGAAGAAGAAGCTAGATAAGTTCAGTAGACAACATAGTGGAAGAGAAGTCAGTAAATGAATACAACAGGGAATAAGAATAGGTTTTACATAAGAATTGAAGGAAGAAGAAGAAGAAGAGATTCAAAGGAAGAAAGAAAGAGAGAGATTATGAAGAATAGAAACTAGCTTCAGCAGCAGATAATGATGTGTGTGTGTGTATGTATGTAGCATATGTAATGTATTTATGTATATATGTGTATGTAGGCATGCGTGTATGTATGTGTACATGTACTTATGCATGTATGTGTGTGTGAATGCTTCTTTCTCTCTGTGTGTATAAATGCATGTATGACTGTGTGTCGTGTGTATGGTATGTGTGTATATGCATGTACTTATGTATGTGTGTTTCTTTGAAATGATTTTAAGTTTTACCATTGAAGAATTCAAGCTGGTTACTCACAAGAGGGGACTTGTGGTTACCTGAATTGGTTGATCTGTGTGTGTATGGATAAACTTGCACTTGTGTGTGTATACTTGTATGTGTATGTATAATGATGATGATAATCAGCATCATCGTTTTAAGTTAACTCTCTATACTGGCATGGGTTGCACAGACTGTCATTGTTCATACCAGTTATTATTCAGGGTTACTGCCTTCCTAGATAGGTCAATGAATCATATTTGCTCGTGTACTTCATTTTCAGTTTAGATTCTTAAGGTGGATACATTTCCTAACACTAACCTCTTTACAGAACGGACTGGGAACATTTTATTGGGGCACCAAAACTAAAGAGGTTTTTTATGTCCTCAGCAAGACTAATGAGTCTTCTTGGCCCTGCGTTGTTTCAGCACAGATGCCAACCATTTTAAGACATCTTCTGGTCTATTGAATGTACATTATCATGATACCAGATCTCATGAGGTTGCCTTGTACTCCTGTAAGACTAAAAACCTTCACTACTCTCTGTTCATTCAAGCAGTGAGACTAACAAAATGATTGGAAGGTAATGCAATGACAGAAGCAAATCCAGGGTGAATGAGTGAAAGGAGCAGGAATAGGATATGGAAAGGGGCGGGGTGATTGGGGCTGAGAAGGGGGTTGAGGGATGAGTAATGGAAGGAAGACAGTGACGGCAGTTACATGTTTGCTTTTGAGAGAATCAACAAGTGATGCATAGGAGTAGGGTTGGGTGAGAGAAAGAGAAATGAATGAGAGGTAGCCTGAGGAAGAGGGAGAAGCGACTAGCGGCACAGATGGAATATGGAATGGTGGATTGGATAGAAAGAGGTCCATAAACCTTGTGATGGGTGAGAGAAACTAATTGATAAAGATAGTGATTGAATACAGATAGGTTGAGTTCCATGTACATATATTCACTTCTTAACCAAACAATCTGTCTATTATTTATCTTCTGAGTCTTTGCTTTAAGTGACTGAACAAATCAGTGAGCCGTAGACACCAATCAAGAAATGAAACGATTCTTACCTATCCAGTACCTCTGAACCATAGCAACTCTTCCAACTCATGTTTGCATGGAAAGCAGGCATAGAATGATGATGATGATGATGATGATAATAATGAAACAATATCATGCAGATTATAAATTGATACACAAAACTACAACTAAGAACGTTTATAAATTGTAAAATTATTGCAGATTCTTTAGATTACATAACTAATATCTAAAATTTAATTAAAACATATTTAAAATTATTTCTAGCTTTGAAATCTCACCTTAAAATAATTTATCTGAAGTAGTATAAACTCAAATATTTACAAAAGAATATAATTGAATTCCTTCACCCTATTCCTCCGTATGTACCTGGTACATATTTTATTCGTTCTGGTGGGATTAAAATCAGATCGACCAAGGAAGGAACCCAGAAACTAGGAATTAGAAATCCTCAACAAAAAATAGTTGTTTAGCTTCAGGTCAGCCCCGTCATTTAAGACAATCCATCTGCGACTACCACCTGTTATTATATACCAAGTTCGACAAATTTTCAGTCTCCTTTCACTTTAAGATAGTAGATTGTGATTGGAAGGGAGGTAGGATGTTGACTGCTATTTTTAGCCGGTCAAACGGTCATATAGAGTTTGCAGTGATTGTACAAATGTCACTGTTTAACCTCAGATCAGCAGATCTATAATGAAAGGCATTCCAGTCACGACCAACCCCTCTTATTCCCATGCATAGAGAACTCAAGATTATATTATCTTGCACCTCCATTTTTTAAAAGACGATGTGATTTGGCTGCTATTTCTAGCAGACTACACTGACGCTGAATCTTTGGCTCTACGGCAGTGACTGATAGTGGTAATGTTCAACCGTCTCTAGCGAGGCTTCCTAGTCACACCATTTCTCTAGTTTAATAGATAAAGCCATGAATCAACACATCATATGTGTCTGTTATTTATTTTGTGAAACTCAGACGAGGAATAAATGAAGAAGCACATTGATTCCAAGAAGGAAAATAACATCGGGAGAAGATATTCCGGAACTTTACGATGAAGTTCGGAAGAACAAGTCGAAGATTGACGGAATCTGACGGAATCTGAAGACAATGACACAATCGGAAACAACATAAATTTTGTATTTTATTGTAATAAATTAATAAAATATATATAAATAACCTTGTGCGTTATTATTAATTTTAATTCAATATTTCTTCATACATATACACAGAACATAATCTAGAGATAATTCAAATATTTCGAAATACGAAACAGAGCGTGTCTCTTTTTCCATTTAATGTCGAATCCTTTTTGGTGAATTCCTAAAAGCTTTTCCCCAAACATGAATACTTTCCTCTCTCGAGCAAATACAATCTTCGCCTTCACGCTCAGTGTGATGGCTGTCCTCACCTTTGCCTGTTTTCTATCTACAGGACTTATTAACCTTAAAGCTGACACAAGTATCAAGACAGGCCGTGTCCATGTGTAAGTATACTGTTTAACCCTAGGCTACAGTCCTCCCTGGACAGACACTTCATCATAGCCATTCCAACCGTGACAGTTCGCTCCTCCATGGTTGTATTATCCATCCTTCCTTGAGGCAATGGTGTGTTCATGGGTCAGAGAGAGATCTGAGAAAGATTTGGCTGCTATTTTTAGCAGCTCTCGTTTGCTTCAACATAC
>JAOPJW010002798.1:16902638-16913002 GCA_027122535.1 Octopus maya | reverse complement strand
TACACTATGCTCATCTCCTAAAAATTGCTGCCCTTGCAATGAAGTGACAGGTATTATAGAAATACAGGGATGGGGTCTTTTTGTTATTATTTTGAAATTCTATTGAAACAAGATGTGTAGGGAGGAGGTCATTTTAAAAGCACACCAAAATCAGAGAGTCTGATATTGGTTCCCCAGTGATGCCATATTTTGCTAAATTACTTAAGAATGATAACATTGTCACAACTTCCATTTCAAAAAGCTCATTCCAGTCATTGTTTTAATGTTCACTTTTCCATGCTTGCATTGGTCAAACAGAATTTCTTGAGGCTGGTTGCCTCTCCTGCCACTAGTCCTCACCTGTTTCTAAGTAAGCTAATATTTCCCCTTTGGCCAAACAGGTTTTCCATGGAAGACTGGAAAAAAATCTCATTGCTTGTAAGATGGTGATACTTGTTTCTAACCATCACCTGATGGCAAGACAAGCATACACATTATCATTTAATGTCCATTTTCCTTGCTGGTTTGACAGGAACTGGTACGCAGGAGAGCTGCACCATGGAGAAGTAGTGAAGCAGGGTGGCTTTGCACCAGTTGATGAGGAGTTAGAGGTTACATATATATAATATGGCCTTCTTTCAGTTTTCATCTATTGAATGAAAAGTCTTTGGACAGCCTGGAGCTATAATAAAAGACATTTGTCCAAGGTCCCAAGCAATGGGATTAAACTTAAAATTACATTTATGAAGTAAGCTTCTCAACTACAAGGCTACACCTGCCTGTGTCAAATATTGATCCTTAGAAATGACCAATCCTAATTTATTTGTAATAATCAATCAGAAATTTCAGACATTTAATGTTTCCCACCTGTTTATCATTGATGACAGGTGAATTTTATAATTATCAATTCATAAAACAGCAGGTTTTCTCTAAAAACTCTTTTACTACTAATCCACCTGGGACAGACCATGATTCCATGACTATAAAACCCGTCATTAATGGAAAAGTTCATATCTAAATTGTTACCCCATAATTTTAGAGAATATTTAAATATTCCAAGTTTCATTTTAATAATGGAGTAGTTAATTACTATTGCTAAATCCTTCCAAATTCTTGCTTGTTTTCAGAGTTAATTGAAAGAGAGCATTATGGGCACAGATTTGGCTGCTTTCCAAACACAAGGTACCTTGAGCAAGTGATTTTGTGAATGGAAACTGTAAGAAACCTGTGTGTGGGGGTGGAAAGAGTGTCGCTGTCCCCCACCACTCCAGTGTTGGTTTATTTATGTCCCCATAACTTAGTGGTTTGGCAAAAGAAAGTCCTGATGTCAATTCATTTAACTAAAAATTCTTCAAAGCCCCAGCATGGCCACAGTCTTAATGACTGAAACAAAAGACAATATAGTTTAGCAGAGATATTTTGTCATTATCTCTCTAATATTGATTATATAGAACTGGAATTATGATGCGTTTAGTGTGTTGTCTACAGATTTGTATTCCTGCCCTGAAGTGGGTCCAAGGCTGAGATAACCTCTGCTGACTCATTGACCCAGCAACCATGAAGAGATGCAGCTCTCTGATTTCATAGGGTTGATGTCAAGACTCTTCTAAAAGTGGGAGAAAGAGGAACAGGAAACCGTTTGTGAGAATTCTTCTCAAAGAATATAGCTTTAGTTTCAAAAGTAAAAACAAAATTGGTAAAAATAATTTTTTTTTGTATTGAAAAATAAGAATCAGGTAATATTTGTGTAAAATTATATTTTAATAATTCATACAAATCTCCATAGGAGCTTTTCTATTAATTCTGCAAAGAATCTCCTTTATAGACTTATCAAATCTGTTAAATTACCTAAAAATATAAAATAAATGAGGACTAATTAGATGGACATAAAAAACAAAAATTAAAAAAATTAGAAACGAGAAAGGTAGTGGAATGTAAAAATTCTAAAATACCATTCTAGATATCTCTTACAACATTTTGTTTCTATTAGGTTCAAATCTCAGTGGAGGTAAAGACAATTTAAGAGATGAGGAATTATGTACATTATTTACAATTGACGGATATTTGTCCTCATCTTAACATAACGTTTCGGCTGATATATCCTCCTGGGTTCTCATTCCTAAGGTATCTTTTGATATTATTATTCAGGTTACAGCCTGGGTTAGTTAGTAGGCCATGCTCTTAACCACTACGCCATATGCCCATGGGTAATTATAGCGTAGTAGTTAAGAGTACGGGCTACTAACCCCAAGATTCTGAGTTCGATTCTAGGCTGTGACCTGAATAATATCGAAATTTCCCTAATAAAGACTAGAGGATATATCAGCCGAAATGTGTTAACAGCAAACAAGATGAGGACAAATATCCGTCAATTGTAAATAATGTTACTGGTATCAAAGGCAACCATAGCAGGAACCTAAAGAATTGGTCTGTAAAAGTTAATTCATAAAAATTCTATAGAGTAGATTTGTTGTGAGGAGTGAATTATTCCACATTTAATATTGACAACTCGAGCAGGATTTGAACTCAGAACCTGCAGAGACAAAACTTATTTAGTCCTTTAATCAAGTATCATATCATTCTGGCACAAGGCCAGCATTTTCATGGGTAAAGGGAAGTCAATTATGTTGACCCCCAGTGCTCAACTGGCACCTATTTTATGCCCCAGGAGGATGAAAGATAAAGTTGAGCTCAGTGGATTTTGAACTCAAAATGTAAAGACAGGTGAAATGCTGGCAAGCATTTTGGCTGGCATGCTACCAATTCCACCAGCAATGGTAACAAGGCATTATCGTGAGTCAGGAGCTGATACCACTTAACGGTTTCACCAGAACAACTTCAATATTTCTAGTGTTTCATTGTTTTTTTTTTACTAAATTTAGTCTCCATTAAACCCACTTAACCTTTCTTGACTCACTCCAGACAGTTTCTCAGCCAAACCCACTCCCTGCCCACCTCCTTAAAAACAATACTATTGCTGGCCCTCTTCCTCTCTAGCCCTTAGTTACAGTTTAATATATTATTCACCTTTTCTTCCCCTCACAAAAGTCATTTGGATATATGATGGGAATCTAAGAAAGATTTTTTAAAATATTATTAACAAAGGATGACACATACGTCATTTGTGACTAGAGATGAGGCAAGTGCTGGAGGTAAAAATAAACTCATTCCTCTGACTAAAATCACCTTGCCTTCTTTGGAGGGGGTGAGTTTTGCTTCAACTGGACTTTAGTCTCAGAATCAAAGTGATGGACTCACGTTTCATCCTGTGAGATTGGCACTTCTTTACACAGCTGTCCATATTGCGTTACATGACCCTACCAGTGCAGTCATCTCTCTTGCACACCACATTTGTTGCCAGCAGGGGTCGGAGTTCTCTGAACTTTGCATAAGTTATTTTGATAAAATATTACTGCATTTGTTAGAACTGTCTTCATTTACTAAACCTGATTCCAGTCTGTGATAATCCAAACATATCAATTAATCTCTTCAGATGAAATCTCAAATTTTTTGTCTCATTTCAGAAATGGACCTGACAATCGTCTACTCAATTCTAGGATTATTGGTGCTAATAACCCTAGTTTCAGTCAGCTTCAGCCTCTATGTTTTGTGTAGTCGGAAGAAGCAGAGAAATTGCAGTATCCGAGACTTTATGCCAGCCAGTAGTTTGGCTTCAAGATCAAGATCACAAGGAACTGTGATATTATGACCAATTCCTAAAGATTCCTTCAATTTTTATAAAAATAAACTGTTTTTCAAATGATTTTAGAACTATTCTTAAATTGGTATCTACAAGAATATAAAGGGCAGTGTGATTGTATCTGTGTGCATGTAAACAAATATAAAACAAAAAAGAAGTTACCTGTAATATTAATTCAATATCACTCAACCACCAATCAGAACCATAGGACGGTTTTTCATATTCTTTATATTATGAGCACCTGTTGAGAGAAAACAGTTTGATGTATTCTTCCTGAAAATAATCAGACATTATTTGAAGTGGAATGCAGACCTAGCAGGTCAAACAACCACCTAAAAGTTCAAACAGTTCAGTCTTAACTAATCTGAACAAACACAGCTAAAATACTCACCAGCATGTTGTTTATGCTTGCGTTTCACAGCTGATTCTATATGCTTCAGGATTTCTTGCTCAGAAGCATTTTTTCGAATCATATCTTTCAAAGATATTTCTTCATTTCCAAAAAGACAAACCTGAAAGTTAAAAATAGATTAACAACGATTTTTATTTAAAGATATTTCGTGCAAAATCATCACCCAATTAACTTAGAGAGATCCAGACATCTGCTTATTTTTCGGTCAAATTACCATCTGTGGCATTCCCAGCAATCTAGAAAGTGGTTCTATAGCGACCTTTCATGCAACAGGTGACATTTTAGTCATTTCTCACTAGCCATCAAAGACCATTCCTTGTTTCCAAGCAAGGTAACATTTCCTCATGGCCAGACGTTCTTGCAGAATATTGGAACTGAATGATATTGCTAGGACGACAAGTGACAGTCATTTTATATTCCTTAAAATCCCTAAATATAGAAAAGAACGTTTTGTTGGGAGACAAACTGATGCCCCAGCATGGCCACAAGCCGACGACAGAAAGTAGCAAAAGAAGGAATACAGTTGATACCTTGAGGTTTCCATTTGCCGTAAGTCTTAAACGATTACAGGAGCCACAGAAATGGTTTGACATGGAAGTAATAAAACCTATTTGACCTTCAAATCCAGGAACTTTGAATGCCTTGAAAAACAGAAAACAATAGTGTCAATATTTTACTAGTTTTTTTTTTTTTAAAGTTCAATAAGTTTGGAACATACTACCACTACTAACAAACTATGTAAGCAGGCAGTAAAATAAGTAATTTTTAATATAAAACCAGTAAAATTATCTCTAAAAATTTAAAATAAACAAAGACATAGATGTCAACATGACTATGTAGTTACGACGGGGGTCTAGTGGAAGCCCATTGTGTATCTCTCCCAAATATGGTTCCATGCTTTTGCTAATTGTTTTAGGTGCCTGAGGAGTCAAGAGAAGACATCTTTTTGGCTCAGCAGAACATCCAAAGTTTTGCAGGAGGAACTGAGCTGTACCAGCAACTTGGTTGGTACCCATTGTTAGTTGAATAGACTGGAGTAATAAGAAATGAATTACCTTGCTCAAGGATAAAATGCCCCATCCAGTCCAGGTATCAAACCTACAACTTATTAGGGTCATGCAGCACAGGTGTGTGTGTGCACACATGTATTTCAAGGATCTATATTGATTATATTGATGGAACATCAATGAGAAACTGAAAAACTGTTGCTTTCTAAGTAAGTTCCTGGAAATGCTTGGTCTGCACAGAGATTCCCCTATCACACCATCATAATTAGTGAAGCAATGATCAGTCTATTCAAAACCTGGAACCATTGTTCACCAATTCTGATATAAAATAAACAAATAAAATACCAACATCAATTCAGAACCAAATTCTCCTGATAGTAAAAGACATCAAAATCCAGGAATATGTTTTCTACATACCTTTGATGTATCATTAAGTTTATCTTTAAGTTTTGATATGTTTGGCCATTTTCTTTTAACAATTTCCAAAATGTCTTTGTAAGGAACCATTTTCTTCAGATTCCATTTGTTGTCTTGAAAAGGCATGTATTCTATAAAGCGTACATCTAAATTCTGAAAGGATAAACAATGATGTTTCGATAATAATTCAAGGCTTAAAACTTGGAGGGGAGGGGTGGGGCAAGACATGATGCTTCTAAGTATCCTGTCCATCATGTCAGAAGAATTGTTGCCAGCATGACATCCCAATAATGGTTTCAAGTTTTGGCACAAGGCCACCAATTTGGGTGAAGTGGGTGGGTGGGTTAAGCTGATTACATTGGCCCAAATGTTCAATTGATGCTTATTTTATCGACCCCGAAAGGCAAAGAGGACCTTGACAGAATTTGAACTCAGAACGTAAAGACGGATAAAATGCTGCCAGGTGTGTTAATGATTCTGCCAGCTCGCTGCCTTCACAACACCTTAATAATGATTTTTGACACAGAACCAGTGACTTTTTGGGGAGGGAGAAATAGATTATATTGACCCCAGAGCTCAACTGGTCCTTATCTTATTGACCTCGGAAGGATGAAAGTCAACCTCAGTGGAATTTGAATTAGGAAATAAAGCTAGAAGAAATGCCGTTGTCCAGCGTGCTAACGATTCTGCCAGCTAATTGCAATAATAATCCTTTCTACTACAGGCACAAAGCCTGAAATTTTGTAAGAGGGGGCCAGTTGAGTAGAACAACCACAGTATGCAACTGGTACTTTATCAACCCTGAAAGGGATGAAAGGCACAGTTGACCTTGGTGGAATTTGAACTCAGAACACAGTGATGGGTGAAATACTGCTAAGCATTCCGTCCAGCATGCTAATGATTCTCCCAGCTCACTGCCTTAATAATAATAATCGTTTCTACTGGAAGCACAAGGCCTCAAATTTAGGGGAAGGGATTAAGTCAACTATATTGACCCCAGTGCATAACTGGTACTTATTCTAAAGTGATTTAAATTATATTACTTCATTAAAATTTCATGTTAATGTTAATAATGACAGTTAATTTGGAAAGTTATCCATTATTTTCAAAATTAATTGAAAGAACGGCAGCAGATTTCAACAGAGGCATCATAACAAAAGAGTGAATGTAGATAGAATTCTGAGAAAACATCATCACCACCACTGCCATCATCCTCATTGTAAACACAAATGAAAATAAACTCACCATTTTCTCTGTTAACTGCACAAAATCACAGATTTCATCATCATTGAGATCCTTCATAACAACACAATTGATCTACAAAGATTTAGAACAGAAAATCCAATCGGGTTCAGCCAATAACATGGTTCTTGGTTTAATCCCACTATGCGTCTTCTATTGTGCCCTACGGTTGACCATCGCCTTGTCAGTGCCATTTGGCAGATGGAAACTGTGCAGAAGCTCAGTGTGTGTATCTTGATGAGGACAAATATCTGGCAAATGTAAATAAGGTAACTCTAACAACTCTACGAATTCCATATGTTTGCTAGCACTGTGTCTACAGAACTTTCCCTCTGAACTATTTGTAGAGAAATCAAAGTGATAATGAATTTAAGCATGGCTGTGTGAGTTCTTTTGCAATCATATGGTACCAGGTTCAATTCTAGTGTGTGTAACAGTTTGACTATATGCGTGTTATCATAAGCTCATGGTGAGACAAGCCTTGCAAGTGAACTGCAATAGGAGGAAACTATGCTGAAACTTATCACATGGCTTGTACCTATTCTTTGGTAGCAAACCAAATCTTTGGCCCAGTTTAATGCCACTGTGTCACAAATACTGGAATTAAATTGCTCTGCCAGCCTCGGAGCCCCCATCACTAAAATGGTCATTCCTTCTATTACTAAGCCATAAACGTTTTTTAAATTTACAAGAAAAAATTTCAAATATTCTGCATTGACATTTTCCTTACCTTTAATGGAGAAAATCCTGCTGCCAAAGCACCCTTTATATTCTCTAAGACTCTATCTAAACAATTCCTTCTGGTAATGAAAGCAAACTTGTGTGGCATTAAACTATCAAGACTGACATTCAGGGAATCTAAGCCAGCTTCTTTTAACTTCTCCACAAATCGATGAAGAATCACACCATTGGTTGTCATAGCAATATATTCCAAACCATATTGTTTCAGGAGATGAAGTTCTTCTGAAATATTTAAGAATTACAAAAAAAAACATCAAATTCCTGAGGAATTAAGAACTCTTTCAAAATTCCAATAAAACATAGAATATAGCAACAAACCAGTTTATTACCACAAACTCAATTTCCAAACTATTTTTGGTAAATAAATTCACACTAAATATGGTCATAGTTTTATTTGTCATATTTGTTGTTGCCTTACATTATTCGTGTTGCCATATTTGTGGAACAACAGAATTGTGTTCAGAAACACCAGGATTCAGATAAGGTTTTTAATAACAATCTTAAGCAAAAAAAAAAAGAAAAAAAAAAAAAAAAAAAAACCTGTTCCTTACATTAACAAAGAAGCCTCTACTTGGTTTCTCAACTTGCTAAAAATAGCAGCCAAATTGTCCTCTTATCATACTTTAGTATCTTAATAATGAGATAGACACATCAGATAATGCATTTCTTGTTGTCTTGAAAAGGCATGTATTCTATAAAGTGTACATCTAAATTCTGAAAGGATAAACAATGATGTTTCGATAATTCAAGGCTTAAAAGTTGGAGGGGATGGGGGCAAGACACGATGCTTCTAAGTATTCTGTCTATCATGCCAGAAGAATTGCTGCCAGCATGACATCCCAATAATGGTTTCAAGTTTTGGCACAAGGCCAGCAATTTGGGTGAAGTGGGTGGGTGGTGTTACAGTACATTTGATCGTATGTCTGTTGGATCAGGCCTGTCCTAGGTTAATTAACAATAATAGAGAGAAACTCACCAACAATTTTAATTAAATCTTTTCTAATCAATGGCTCTCCCCCAGTTAAACGAACTTTTTTAATGCCCTGATTAACAAACAGGGAAGTGATTTGGATCAGTTCTGCAGTTGTTAAAAGATTTTTATTCGGAGTAAGTTGCACACCAGATTCAGGCATGCAGTATCGACCTGAAAAAATACAAAGTTTTACCAAATCAATCGAGAATAAATCAGTCCACATCTTAATCTCACTTTTATACATAACTCTGTGTGTGTGTGTATAGCTACATGTGCATCATCATCAACATCATCATTTAACGTCTGCTTTCCATGCTGACAGGGGCTGGATGGTTTGATAGGAGCTGCACCTGGTCCCATTGTCTGTTTTGGATTGGTTTCTACAGTTGGATGCCCTTCCTAATGCCAACCACTTTACAGAGTGTGCCAAGTGCTTTTTATATGGTACCACACTTTTCATGTGGCCCCAACACATGCATGCGTGTGTGTGTGTGTGTGTGTGTGGTCCAGTGATTAGGATGCTCACCACATGATCATAAAATCATCGATTGTCATCGTAGACCAAGTAGTGTACACTGTGTGTTTGAGTGATGCACTTTGTTTCACATGGCTCCAGTCTACTCAGCCATAATGAGTATAATGAGCCTGAGTGACGGTGCAGCCCTCCTTCCCTCCCTTTGTTACATTATTCCTACAAGACACATGTAGGCCTCACAAACAGAGTAGAGTTTCAGCTTAGGCAAATCCACAACTTTACATGTTATTTCTCTCAACAAATATCCAGAATAAATTATATAAAGGTGCTACATTGACAATTACTGAGCAAAGATTATCAAAGAAAATACCCCAAAACATACGAACTAATCAACTTTACACACAGGAATATTTCTAGCTTTACTCATCACCATCGTTTAACGTCTGCTTTCCATGGTGGCAACTGAAAACTGGTTATCTGCACCAGGTTCCAGTCTGATATGGAAAGGTGTCTAAGGCTGGATGCCCTTCCTAATGCCAACCACTCCAAGAGTGTAGTGGGCGCTTTTTATGAGCCACCAGCATCAGTCCCGTGACACAATGGTGAGATAATATAATTAACATATTACTCTGAACTATATTTAAGTTCACAAGAGAAGAGCTGTTAGAAGTTGTCTCTAAGGTGATGGTCTGTTAATTAGGACCTTAACAAATAAATGAAACATTTAAAAAAACTTTAATTACACATTTTAATCACAAAACAATGTGGAATATTTTAAAGTGTGAACTTACATCGGAAATTACATCTTTCCGTTAAAGATATCCGTAGATACGTGTGTTGTCTGCCATATTTATCAGTGAGAAAAGCAGAGAAAGGCAGAACATTGTTATCAAAATAATTCCCTGTTTTTAATGGAACGGTCTGCAAGAAAATTCAACTAGATTAATAAAATTAAATTCAAACAAACTGGAAAAAAAAAAAAAAACGTTTTTAGAGAAACCTTCTTATTGAAATTCAAAGAAATAAACTCTTCTGTCAGGGTGAGGGTTAATTAACAGGTTCATTTTTGATACTAAATGAACTCCAAAGTAAACCTCATTTGAATATTGGTAGAATGGAATAAAGGAGACAAATTAAAGCAAGTGCTCATCATGTTTTTTTCTTTTCTTTATGTTTAAACACACAAATTCTTATTTCATAAACATGTTTTACCATTCTCTAATAGAAACTGAATGGGTCATGGGTCATATATTGCCCCTTTCAGGGTCAGGAAATACTTCAGCCCTGATCGGTTGTTAACCATGTCACGGCATAAGTGTAACACTAATTAGAGTGGCTGTGTGGTAAGTAGTTTGCTTACCAACCACATGGTTCTGGGTTCAATCCCACTGCGTGGCACCTTGGGCACGTTTTTTTTT
>JAOPJW010002798.1:16554660-16567643 GCA_027122535.1 Octopus maya | reverse complement strand
AACATCGCTTGACAACCGATGCTGGTGTGTTTATGTCCCCGTAACTTAGCGGTTCGGCAAAAGAGATCGATAGAATAGGTACTAGGCTTACAAAGAATAAGTCCTGGGGTCGATTTGTTCGACTAAAGAGGCGGTGCTCCAGCATGGCTGCAGTCAAATGACTGAAACAAAGTAAAAGAGTAAAAGAGTAAGTTATACCGATTTCCTTCATTTCGGAATCGTCAGCTAAAACTCAACGAGACAAATATTTATCTTAAAGAATTACCAAGAGATTTGTTCATTTCATTTCCATTTGCTTTTTTTGTGTGAGTCTCGGTCTCAAATTTTTCCTAAATATTATTCAACTGTGTTATCTGAACTTGAGACACGGATCAACACGTGATCTAGGTTATACTTCCAAGCTGATTCAATGTTATCAACCACTCTCATCTCGGGTAGTTTATTCAATCGTTGAATTTGTTACAAATAAGACAGAGTAGGTTTAATTGGAATATTTCTCCCCATTAGTTCTCAACAGACTTATAAATCATGTTCTTAAACATCTTCTCTCGGGTTTTTCCATTAAGTTCTGTAATTCAAGTTTTGAAGTGCCTTGATCCATAATCTATCGCATTTAACAACTGCTTATTACCTGCTATATCGTATGCTATCCTTTATGTTACAATGAATATCTCACTTGATATAACTATGTAATATCATTATGATGTATCACTCTTAATTTGTCAGGATCTCTGTACTAACTTGTACGCCTTTAATGGTTCTAAAAGTAGTCGTATACAAATACTGGAATAAACTTCTCTGGCGTGATCATCAATTCTGCTGTAAGTGAAGTGGGCTTTCATATATACAATCCGTATGAAAAGATCATAATTGTGAATACCTTTAGAACCCGTTCATCTGCTAGTTAAGCTGATCAAGCCATCCAAGTCTTGCAATATTACTGGTAAGATTCTGGAAACTTCCATTTGTTCTCTCTTGCTTTATACACCCCTCATCTATTCATCACCTCTTCCTATGTTTCCTCAACCATTTTCGCAAATCTTCCAATATGTCAGCCATACTGTGCTACAACAACACAGCAACAATCAACAACCTATGGAATCTCTCTTATCCTTCACCATATAATCAACTCAGTACATAGACAGCGGCTTCAATGATTTCAGTAGCCGTGAGAAGTGAAATATCAGACGTTTCGAACTTTTTGCTTTCATCTAACGATTTTCGTGTTGTCATTTTTGTTGCAAGCTAGTTAAAATATCTTTTATATAATCTATTTTTTCAATTGTCTCCTTTTCTCCTCTTTAATCTCAATTCTTCCTCATTCTCCAAATTTTCCGGTATTCGTTCTGATTACCAGCTTCCTCAGATCGTTGCTTCACTACCATCTGTTTCGCCTTTCTACGTCACTCTCCCTTCCTTACTTCTCTCACTCTGTCTCTCAGTCAACACTATAATCGATTTCCCTCCTCCCTTTCACTACTTTCAATGTACAAGGTGCATACCAGAAGTTTTCAAACGTTTACAGGAGAGACGTTTATTAATTTCACAGAAATACAAAACTCCAATTTCATTCAAAGCAGGATCTTCCCACTTCAATGTACTACGTGTAGCGCGCCATCCATTTAGCGAAGGTTATATGGAAGTACTCCAAAGTGAAGGTTCCAGGAATCTTGTCACAGCCTCCTTCATCTTCTCAGCGTCTTAAAAACAACTGCCTTTGAGGTTTCCCTTCCTCTTCGGAAATAACAAAAAGCCACAGGGAATAAGATATGTACTGTAGGGAAGCTAAGAGATAGTTCTGCTACTCACCTCTGTCAAGTAGCTGGCTACCAAGATGGGACCATGTGGTTGAGGAGCAAGTTTTTTACCACATAGCCACGCCTGCACCTCACTATTTATTTCTCTAATTTCTATTATCTCATTATATATCCACTGTTAGCTCATTTAATGTGGTAGTATCTTTTTGTAGTCTGTAGTTTTCAGTCTTTTCTTGTTACTTATGTGTGCATCTCCATATATTGCAATGTCTATGATCTTGGTTTCCTTTTTTTCCTTTATCTACCACAATATCTGGTCTCCGAGCATCGATTAAGGAGTCACATTGGACTGTAAAATCCTAAAGTACCTTATATTCCTTGTACTCGATGACTCCTTCTGGTTCATGTTCGCACCATTTCCGTGCTCTGTCCAGGCCGTACTTTTCACATAACCTCCAGTAGACGAACATAGCCACGTTTTCGTGCTTCCTATTGTAGTGCTTTTGAGCCAGCTTGTTAATATCATTCACAATATGTGATATTGTTTCATTTTTGCTGCGATACATCCTACAAAGGGGCGATTCGCTACTCTTATCTATGTGGAATTTTGTGTAATTAGTTCTCAGTGCGTGTTCTTGAGCGTTGCATATCAATGTCTCAGTGCATCCTTCGAGATCATTTTTTCTTTACCATCTCCAAATGTTCATCTTGTCCTCCCTTCCATTTGTCTAAGGTATTGCCAATAGTGATTTCATTTTCCAATTCTTTACTCTTCTTCTTCATATTGTTTCTTAAATGTTTATGGGTGCATCACATTTTCGGTAGATATTGTATTGTCAATTCTAACTGCGACTGCTAGTAAGGATTCACTCTGCTGCTTTATGTACCATTCCAGAATGTTCTCTTTGACAACACAGATTTTGCATCCTATTGGATTTCTTCCTCCTCTGTCCCTAGTCACATTCAGTCTGTCAGTATCGCTTTTCTAGTGTAGTTATTAAAGGCATCGCGACTGACGTGTTAGCGGCGAGAATGACTCTTGACTATTTCTTTGAGGGGAAACACGGCTGTTTCGTTGTCAGAGCGAAGCCCCTTGCGCTAAACTGCGAGGGAACTAAAGCCATCCGATGCACCCGGACGGTGGAGAGGCTAGGAAGCTGCCCTTGAAAGGTCGTGCAGGGGTGGTGAATGCCTACAACACCTCTGTTATCATTTATCGTCTGACCGTCGTGCTTTCTTTAGTTATTGCTTGATCAAGCTAGTGTGTCTCTTGTTAATGTTCTTGTAGAAGGGACGCGTTCCAATGGTCAGGCAATCAATCTGCTGTCAGCTCCCTCTGAGTGGCGGCTTAGGCATGCCATGGATTTTGATGAACAGACATGTGCTCAGGTTGCGCTACCTGCAACGACTTCTAGGAGATGAACCTGTGTGGGCTCCGTTTGTAAGGCACGTATTTCTGCAACTCGTCTCTTTGACGGAGCTGCAGTCTTTGGGTGAAGGATAAACCAAAAGTGTGTGTCTGACACTTAGAACGTCGTCAGGCGCTCACTCTCCTCTACCAGTCGGGCAATAAATCGGTGAATATTCCACTTTAACTATTTATAGAGGATTAGTGGTGAGAAAGTGCGACGAAAATGAACCGACTAGCCCGTTCTGGAGGACTTTTGGGTTGAGGACTTTATGGGTTGAGCACTTTTATGAATAATTTCCAGATGTCTTTGCTGCCAGGGGGCGCTATCGGTTCTAGATAAACTCTACAGGCACAGATGTGCTGTCAGAGGGCTCCTCCGAGGTGCACTCAGAGCGACGAAACCGTTCTGCATGCACTCGTTCAGTGTCCGGTAATTGCTGACTTGTGGAGTTATGTCAAACATCTGCTGTCGCGTGTGGGATGGATCCGTCTGTCATCCGAGTCTATAATGATGATTGCCCCGCCGCCCTCCTTAAATCGAACCGGCAAGGCAGTTTGCCTTTGCCTGGTTGCTGTGGCGAAAGACGTTGTCTGGTGGACGAGGCTGAAAGGACTGAGGACAGAGACATTCCTCGATCATCCCTAAAGGTCCTCCATCACAATTTGTTTTAATTATTGCTTTCCTATATACTATGTATACTTCACTTCAGTTAATGAATACTGTGAATATATATTTTTTTATCATTCTATTATATGTAAACCCCCACACTTTATGTCTATCTTTGTAATATTGACCCTCTCGTTCTTCGCCCTGGTGGCAAGTATAAGAAATCGTTATTATTATTATCATCATCATCATCATCATCATCATCATCATCATCATCATTATTATTATTATAGTCGCTATACTGGGAAGATGCACAAAGTTGAGCTCCATGAGTTTTAAGTGTTTTATTAATAGTTTCGGGTTAAAACTCGTTCAATCAAATATTTTGCTATAACTATTTTGCTATCGTTGTCTGGATCGCGGTACTTACATTTCTGTGCAAATAACCCCACTCCAAACTTCTTGGAAGTATAACTCATTAATGTTTATTTTACACTAGTGTACCCGTGCCGTCAGGAATAACGGCATGAAAATTATTCGAAAATAAAATTAAAGGATTACAACCATTATCTTAATAACTCTTTCAATATAATGTTTCTAGTGAAGACCCTACTACCAATGAGTTCGCCTTGTTTTGGATGGTTCTTTACCGACGTGTTAATATTATACCTGCTTGTACTTCTACTCAATGCAACATAAAGTTGTCCATAGCTGAACACTGTTGATGGTAGAATTATTCCAACATTATTAAAGCTCTGCCCTTATGATTTGTTAATAGTCATTACAAATGCTGGGATAACAGGAAACTGTCGTCTACTCATACTGGGACCTAAGGTTGATGCACGAAATAATGGCCTCCTCTCCATTCTTCCACTAAGATATCCTTGACGAACAGCACTAAGATCCGGGTCCCATTGAGTAAACCTCTTTTTGAGTCCAGGTTCCTTAGCAACACGACTCTTCACGGTCAGTATATGTGGTAGCATCCCAGAAAGTGTGAGTGAATTTTAAAACTCCACTGAATAATGTATAACAGCTTCGTAATTTTTTTAACAATGGTGTGAACATTTCTGCAGATTGTTACTTCACCAGGCAACAATGGCATTATGTCTGTTTATGTGAAGGCAATCTTTGTGTTTAGGCGTCAAAATATTGGCGATGATACACTTTCAACTGCCATATCGTTGTCTAGTAATAATTCTTCCCCAAATCGTCTCTGACATTGTTATTTGTAGACACCATGTTTTGTGGAATTTCTATGATGTTTTTTTCCAGCCCTTCACTGTTGGAGACGGTTCTATTTCCAACATCTAAGAGCCACCAGTTGAAGTCATCTTCTCCAGCCATGTGCATATTTTCTGTCAAACTGAGTTTAATTACGAAATACCAGAGAGAAGATTGCTTAATTGAGGACTCAATTAGATCCTCTTGGGATAACAGGTCCAGTTTGTCTGAAGTCTCCGCCAAGTAACAGCAGTTTTTCACCGAATGGTCTGGGCGAATTCATTATTTACGTCAACAGCAGATCAATGGCTCTAAGAGCATTGCATGATAATACTGATGCTTCATTAATAATTGAAAGGTGAGATTTTTCAGATTACTCTGAAGTGATTCTTATGTGAGAGGTGGAACTATCATGCAATGGGACGATTAACTTGAGTCTACTGTGAATAATCCTTGCATCAATGAGCAAGTCAGCAGCTATGTCTGTAGTAGCATAGGAAAGGACACACTTGTTTTGCTTTCTTAGAGAAGCTATAAATGTGTCGTACAGGTAGGTCTTTCCCGTCCCTCCAGGGTCATCGAGAAGAAAGAATCTACTCTGTCTTTCGTCGTAATTCATGGTTGCAGTAACGTGTTCATAGACCTGGCACTGAGCCTCAGTGAAGGCTGCAATGCACCGCTCAATATCAACTCCTTCAACATTGTTCTTTTCAGTAGTCTCTTCATGAAAGGCTGCTGGAAGATGCAAATCTCTGGGACTGGAAGATGCAAATCTCTGCAGCACAGCCCATGTACTCACAGTTGTAACTCAATATCATTTAATGCTCTCTGGATGGCCACTTCACGAGTGTTAATTCTTGTGAAATCCTTAATATGTTTTTGAAACTGGTGGTACAGCTGTGAAGGGTTAGCTGAGATGTTGAAGATGCAAATGAGAGCAAACAATTGTCTTAGCTGAAATGGTATACTTGTAAGGGACGTTTCTTCTATTTTGAACTAGATTTCTTAAGAAGGCAGCTTCTTTAAATGAGTTGCAGACTACACCATCTATTGTTTTCATATCCTCATAACTTCGAGTTCCAGGTCTACGCTTCTATACAGTAGTATGCTTATTGAAGACATAACTGTACAGAATATCCGAATAATGCAAGTTCCGGACATTTTCATGTTTGATTCAGAAGATACCAAGTTGTCAGTGGTGTGTTCTTTTGTGTTGTTCTTTCAAGTGTCTGTCTGTATTGACCCTCTTCAAAGTATATAAATTGCTCTTGTGGCAGATGGACAGCGGACAAATAACTGAATGAGATCTGTCGTGCATTTTATTCTCAAGCAGGCATCACATACTTTCAGGAGCAATCACATACCTAGCTAAATGGTTGCGTATTTCATCATGCATAATCTCATTGTTTGAAGTTGTTTCATTGATGTCAACATTGATGGAGCCATATTCCTTGTAGATACACTTGTGAATATATTTCACAGAGGAGACGAAGAGGCAAATCTCAACACAAATATGAGCATTGAACTTACAACACAAATATTTATTGTAGAGCACTATATATCGGTTGTCTATTGCATGGTTGCGAACTCGATCTAATGCCCCTCGACGTCGCCTGTACAACGGGTAACCATTTAGGTTTATCCGTGTCTCTTGTTGATACTCTTTGGAAATTCTTTATTTTCCATGCAGGGAACAGCAGGGTATAGATCCCCACAGGACCCATGGATCATGTACCTTTTTATTGTTTCGTGTAGTAAGGTTTCAGTGACGGGATCCGGGATTTCGGCACAGAGAATTTGATTAAATTTTTCAGAATCATCCAATTTATCATCAGGGAGCAAAATGATCAACAGGTGGACATAAAGTAAGCCCCTTTTTTAAAATTCAATGGTGTAACAGTAATCAGTGGCTCTTTCATATATATGTTTCTTAGTGATGTCTTTCAAGAGTTCATGCAGCTTTATATTGAATGCACGGGCCACCATCCAGTCTATCTGACGAAGTTTGACCTAGAAGTAAAATCTCTCTAATTTCTTGCCAATTAGGACTGCAGGTTATTGTGAGGAAGATATCAGGAGGACCATATATACGCACAATAGTCACAGTGTCTTGAAAGCGCTCATACATATTCCTAGGAAACCCTTGAAATGATGAAGGCAAGATAACTGTGTGTCCTATTTGAGCATTTGCAGCATTAGGAGCATTCCGTAAATGATCAGCAAGAACACAGTAAAGTTTTGCTTTTAACCTGTGTTGATGGTTCTTCACAAAATGTATATTGTTACCTCCGACTTGCAAGTAAGAGTCTACTGCCTATTGCTGGAAGAGCTTGCCTCCATGGATAACTGGGTTGAATTCACCATTTCTAACCGCTGTAAGAGATACTGTATGTTGGAGCATTGTAACATTCTGCCTTGAGTTTGCTCTATTTTTATTACCAATCATATGTGGTTGCCAGTTTGGCTCTCTATATGGAAAGAACAATACATATGTCATCGGGTTGAGGTTCAGAATGTTCAGACGGATCACAAGGACATCATTGTTTCTTGGGTTAACCTTGAGATCTCTGTTGAATGGTGGCTCGCCGTCGGTATTGCTGGAAACCATAGCTATTTCAGTAACTGTTGGTAAATTGTATTTCCGCCTATCAGCAGTTCGATCCCTATTGAAGACTAAATTTATGGCAGACATACGCCTCTGTTCCTCTTGGACATGCTGCTCCTCATGCAATTCTACTTCTCGTAATGTCTTGTAAGAGGAAGTATAGACATTGTTTTCTCTTATAATCTCATCTAATCTGTGCATCACCTCAGGTATACATCTTTCATTTGCTGCATTCTGAGCCCGCACTGCAGTGGCTTGACCGCTGTCAATAACATACAGTTGGGCAAATTGCTTCTGTTGGCCCTCAACAGGATGCATGTGCGAAGTCTTGTGATAAATTTGGCCGTGCACTCTGAAGCAGAATGGATCTCGTTCTTGTGGATCATCAATGTGAGAAATCATAGATGCGAAAAATAGAGCAGAGTTGTATGACCTTATGCTTTCTTTGAAGTCAACATAATGTGAATATCGAGGGTCCGAATAGAAACAACAACAACAGCATCAGCATCAGCAATAACAACAGGAATATTACAGTTATCAATGATTACTGTAGTAATAACAAAAACTGTGCGGAAAACAGCAATAGTAACAATAGCAACAATAACGTAAATAACCACGACAACTCTATATCATTTTCGAGGGTATTTAGCCAGTGAATCGTTCATTCGGTGCAAGATTTGAAAGATTAAGTCCTCTTGTATAAAAATGTCAGTTTGAAAGTGAGGAGCAAAACAAAAATTCCGGAAGGCAAACCACTGTCTATAATTGCGTTTCTCGAAAGGAGAGGAAACTTAAATTTCCCTCTCCGGCCCTCAGTGCCATACATAAACAAAGCAAGCAGTAGCAGTACAAGACGATAGTTGCTGTAGGCAGCAGTGAGCAAGAAACCAGAAAAATGGCAACTATTACTTGCACATCTCAGACTTTTGTGATGATTCTCCACCATATAGGTAAAGGGTTGACTCGATTTAATCAAAAACGTTTCACCGTGATCCAGCGTGAGTTTTAGCCATTCTGAAGGAGCATGGGAATATTGTGGAGATGATGAAGTCCATCCCACAGCTCAACAGGACTGGAATTTTTATGGAATTCTTGATACTAGCTTCCTCAGAAGAAATAAATCGCATTCCAATCTTTTTTTCTGTTTAGGGGAATGCGAACAGATTCTATTTTTTAACGAAGGAAAAAAAACGAAATATTTCCTGTGTGAGAATACGAACCACCTGAAAGCCCTTTGCCCTGTGGTGGAGAAAGCACGAAGCTTTCCACCGTTGCTGCTAACTCATTTAAAGTGTGAGTACTACAAATAGCTCATACATGCCTCTTTCCTCCGACTCAGACCTCACGAAAGCAAAGACCTTTCTGAAATCGCACCAAAATGACCTTGTTGGGGATAAGAGAAGGACTGAAACTGAAATAAATAGAGACCGGCCCAAATTGAAGACAAAATCAGTCACAAAACCAAGTTTCAAAAGTATCAACACCAACATCAACACTTTCATCGCAACAAGAAACCCAATTTTATAAACACCTTAACAACCACAAAAATCACGAAAACACAGCGAAATACTCAACAAACGAAATGGCCAATGGTCACACTCTCAGGTACGCACTAATATTATTTTTGGATGTACGTCTCATACATAGCAGAAGGGGCGGGAAAAAACTTAAAAAGCTGCTCAGAAACTTCCAGTTATTTGATAGGTATCAACTGGATTTCTCTGATGTACCAATGTAGACATGGAGCAACCACAACGACTCATCCAGATCGTAGTTAGATAAAATATTTGCTTGGCCAACGGATAGGGGTAGCGTAAGTAGTCCAGAATTCAAATTGGTCCGCTACACAGAACTCAAACTTGTAATTTGCGTTGTCGATCTACATAGGACCCGTAGACGGGGACCTGGTTACTGAAAGTCGAACGCGTTCTTTCCGGTACACAAAAACTAAATCATCGGATTAGAGAACGAGTTAAGCGCCAGTTGACGGATGCAATCGCAAACAACAACCGGGGCTAGATCACGCTGAAGAATACAATTAGAGCAGAATCGATAGTGTTTAGCAAGTAGTTAGATTTAAGGGAAACTAGTTAGCAAGCTCGAGCAGGCAATTTGTAAGTCATTGTGACAGACGTGTTAGTGGCGAGAATGGCCCTTGTTAATTTCTTTGAGGCGAAACACAAAAGATGTGTTGTCAGAGCTAAGGCCAGTGCGTTAAAACACGAAGGAATTGAAGCCTTTCGACACACCCGGATGGTGGAAAAGCGATGTGGCAACAAAACCACTATCGGGTCTTTAACGGAGCGGGATGGGCGCGTGCTACATGGTTCCGAGAATATGTGAGCGGCTTCCCATTAACATTTCGTGCAACTGTTTGGTGGGGGCGGGGTGATAGGTCGATGACGGTAGCGGACGATAGTTCGTACATGGACGGCCAGCCGCAGCTCTCGGCAGCGGACGCGAGGTTCTGCGAAAAGCGAATAATGGCCACTGATATACAGGAGGCGATAATTGCACAAGTCACAAATCGCTCGATTTGGATGGTCTGTCCTATGAATTATGTGTATTCATGCTAGATTTGTTTGGCGGCTTCTTAGCAGACACCTACCATAACCGACAGCTTAACGTAAGAATTCCTAATACTGTAAGCCGGGATGGGGTGACACTGCTGAGGAAGAACACCGACAATGAGAACGTCCTTAGGAATTTTAGGCCCATAACTCTGTTAATTACAGGGTTTAAGATTTTGGCCAAGGTGTTAGTGGAAAGATTGGCGCTTCTCGTTGATAGTCTCGTCTGAGAAGCACAAACTTGTGTAATCCCAAATAAGTCTATCCACGACAACCGCCACCTTATGCGATACACCATAGAGGTGGTTGGGCCTAAAGCTGGCTTCAGTGAGGCCTTTATCAATTTGGACCAGTTGAAAGCATACGATAGGGTCGACCACCGCTACTTGGAAGCTATCCTTAAAGCGGCCGGTTTCGGACCCGTTTTCAGAGGCTGGATCGCTGCAATACACAGTGAAATCTGCTCCTTGGCCAAAGTAGACGGCCACCTACCGGAACAGTTTAACATCGCTCGGTCCGTCATGGCCGCCTGCTGTCGCCACTTTTGTTCACGCTGGCTCTTGAGCTGCGGAAGCTGGAAGAATTGAGGGGCATCCCTTCCAAACTTGAACACGGGAGGCCAGTGATGCCATACGCGGACGATGTCCTTGTCATGGTGTCGGGTTCCTCCGAAGTGGAGACGGTCGGCTTCATGATAAAAGAATATTAGTCGGTGGGCTTGTGACTGGGCACCAGGAGAGGCAGTTCGATGCTATCAGACAGCGCCGTCGGAGGCTGAACTGACGAACCAGTTAAACTGCTTGGGATCTGGTTCTGTCTCGCGTTCCAAGAGGATAAGAACTGGGACAGGGTGGCATGTCTTACCCAGAAATGGAAGGAAGGAAGCTGTCCTTAAAAGGTCGTGGATAGATGACGTCATCATTTATCGCTGGACCGTAGTGCCTTGCCCCAATTACTGCTTCGTCATGCTGGGGTGTCTCTTGCTTATTTTCTTGTGAGTGGATGGGACGAGTTTCAATCGTCAGGCGGTCAGTCTGCTGCCAGCTCCCTCTGCATGGCTGCTCAGGCATACCGTGGCTTTTGATGCACATACACGCGCTCATATTGCGGTACCTGCAACGATTTCTAGACGGTAAACGTGCGTGGGCTCGGTTTGTGATGCACGTCCTTCTGCAGTTCGTCTCTTTCACGAAGCTGCAGTCTTGGTTGAAAGATAGACCAGGGCTGAGCACCTGGCACCTAGGATATCGTCCGGCACTCACTGTCTTCTACATGTCGGGCAACAGGATCGGTGGATGTTCCACATTAAATATATATAGAGGATTAGCAGCGAGGAAGTGTGACGACGAAAATGAACTTTCCTGTCGGGGACTATTATAATTTCCAGATGTCTTTGGCCTGGCAGTGCTACCGGAGGGCGCTACCAGTTCGAGATAAACTCTATAGACACTGATGTGCTATCAGATTGGTTTGTCCGAGGTGCACGCAGCTCGACGAAACAACTCTGCAGACAGTTGTGCTATGCCCGGGCATTACTGACTTATGGAGTTATGTCCAACAGCTACTACCACGCGTGGAAGAGGTCTATCTATCGGCCGAATTGATAGTGATGTTACCCCGCGGCCTTCCTTTAATCGTGCATGTAAGACAGTTTACGTTTACCTGGTGACATCTTGCATTTTGTTTTGGCAGCCGTATAATGACG
Source organism: Octopus maya (assembly GCA_027122535.1). Taxonomy (NCBI): domain Eukaryota; kingdom Metazoa; phylum Mollusca; class Cephalopoda; order Octopoda; family Octopodidae; genus Octopus; species Octopus maya. The sequence goes on along the minus strand of JAOPJW010002798.1, from coordinate 16,555,764 downwards.
ACCAGACTTGTGCTGATAACAAAAAGAGCACGCGCCGGGCAAGAGACCTTATTTACGCCGTTTTGGTATTGATTTTTTTGTCCATCAGTCTCATACAGAGGAAAGTGGTGATAAGGCGTTACAACCACCAGTATTTTTACCGAGACACCATGTCTACAGGTGTTTGTCTCAAAATACTCAATGGGATTCCTCTCCCCCTAAAATTTTAAGTAACCTATCCTGCGCTGAACACCAGCCCAGTACTCTGAGCTAAGCACTTGCTAAAATATATAAATGTATATACATACACGTATACATACACGTATACATACACACACATACATATGTGCACGCATGTACGTACACACGCGCGCGCTCGCACGCACATATATTATTCATCATTCTTATTTTCACTTGTTTTAAGCGTTAATGGCTTAATCGGCAGCACAACTAAATAAGAGTTGCTATTTGGATGACCATTGACTCCTCTAAGTTCATCTTCCCTTGGACAAATTTTCTATTTCATCCTGCAGGGTGACCAAATAGCAAGAAACACACCTTCCTCAGAGTGGGTACTCTGGGTTTGCCACTTGAGTCGAGGGCGGCTCGACACTTGTCATTCGGTAGAGATTATTATTTTTGTTTTACTTTGAATCTGCATGTTTGTTACAATCACTTGCCGAGACACACCCAGCGTCCTACGGCGAGTGAAGGATAAGAGACGTTACAGTTTGACTGAAAGCTTGGGGATGAGAAGTAGCGGAATATCTTCATATAATACAACACAGACATTTAAATGAATAGGTTTTTTTCTAAGAATGTGCGAAGTATTTGTCAGCACAACCTTTTAGATTTCTCTGAGACATGGTTCTCCTGAGATTTTATCAAGATGATTCTGACATCCCATTTTATCATACCTAGGGGACCTACAATGACAAGGACAGTTTTCTCTTTAAGTTGCCATTATTATTATTATTATTATTATTACTATTATTATTATTATTACACATTAGTTTTATTTTTATAACGTGCTTTCACTTCACTACCTAGCACAGCTCTGTGTGCCTTGGGTATGTGCTGTGGTTTGCTGTGATGCTCTTATGGTTACTGTATTGAAAGTGTTTT
>JAOPJW010002798.1:16484893-16498973 GCA_027122535.1 Octopus maya | reverse complement strand
ACACACACACACACACACACACACACACACACACACACACATACACACACACACACACACACACACACACACACATAAAATGCATGCGTATGTGCATACGTATGCGTGTGTGGTTAAGATGCTTGCTTTGTGACCACGTAGTTTCGGGATAAGTTCGTCTGCGCGACACCTAGCGCAAGTGATTTCTAGCATAGCCCCGGGCCAACCAAAGCACTGGCAGTGAATTTGGTAGGCGAAAACTGTGTGGAATCCGGTCATGTGTGTGTGTGTGTGTGTGAGTGTGTGCGTGCGTGTCTGAGTGTTTATACGGCATATGCAAAATAAATCATCGCACTTAATCCTAGTTTCCTCGTTCTTCCTTTAACTATACACGCAACCTTACTCAAGCCAGTATTATTTGTCAACTGAATCCTCAACCTTTAAAACTTGGTGACCCCGACGTGATTTACTGTTTCAAGCGACGAATTAATTTCATTTTGCTACCACCTTATTGTTTGTACGTGGAAGATAAATATTTTTTACCGGCAAAATTCTCTACATCTCTGAATTACTTGTCGAACCTCCACTCTACAGCCTGCTAGAGATGTTTCTACTCGGAAAGCCTCATGGTTAAAGTTTTTAAACCATTTTCTATAGTCATGTCTGCGTGAGAGACGTCGTTTTACTTTCAAACTCTGACTACTCCTTCCACATTTTCATGCCTGTACAGCGTCGTCTATTTACTCTAAATAGCCGTCATCTGCTCGTCAGAATTTCTCAACTGTTTTGATGCCTTCTTTTGTGCAGCATTTCTTCGTTTTGAGTTCATTCTTTTTTTATCTGCTGTTTGCGCTGCCACGTTTCAATTTGGCCACACTTGGGTTACAACTGGTGTTGTGAATTTTTGCTTCTGCATGAAAGGTTATTTTCCTGTTTCTCACGGCCGGAGAATGGAGGAACTTGGATCTTGTTTTCAATTCTACGGCACTTTTTCATTCCATTCTTGGTCACTCTTCTTCAGCTCTGTTTGTCAGAGATTACAAGAAGTTAAAATCTCTAACTCAGATTCGGCAGTTTGCCGCCTTTTTCGCTCACATTCGTCTTGAGGCAGCGTTTTCTCTATGGTACTTCAGCTTTGCAACAATGTTCAACTCGACGTCCTGTCATGGCCGCTACCGCCACTTTTGGGATCTTCATTTGTCATCTTAACAATATCGCCTCCACTCGCGCCATTTCGAATTTGACGAACGCTCGTCCTTCGCCATTTTGGATTCCAGCATCTCTCCACCATCGATGCCAGCAGATTTTTTTCCTCCGTATGCAACGATTTTTATTTCAACTCGCATACCTCTTGGGAGCTTCACATCCCATTTTTACCGCGATTCAACACCCCTTTTCGCAGCAGCTACGTCAACCAGTGGATTTCAACATCCTTCTTTATCACAGTTTTTATTGCTTACCACCATTTCCACCACTCCGAGTCTAGCTTACGCACGATCATTTTTGTACTAGCTCTTACAGCATTTCGTGGACAGATCATGAATTTTTCACATTTTCATATCGTTGGACTCACTTTCTTTACACCCTTCTAAAGATTTGCACCTCGAAATGCCAAAACTTTGACAGTTTTCAACCGTATTTACAAACTTTTGGCTATTTTTTCATAGCAGTTGATGTATTGTACGTTTTTATTGCACGCTGTTTTGCACATGCTTTTTTTCTCTCTCATTACATGTCCTTTTTTTTTATATATATTTTTGTTCTTTCCATTTGTTGTATGCCTTTTTCCTCCTTGCTACACTTTTTCTTGTTGTTTTCGAATCTTTCTCTCGCAGTCATTATTCTGGCCGCAGGGTAGCTGCAGCGGATGCTGTGCTTATTATTTGGCTATCTACACTTAAATGGTTGGCTATTAGTGTATTTTGCCTCCTATTTTCTACCATACCCGTTCGTGCCGATTGGATGCTTTAAATTACCCAATCAGACCACTTGCCAAACTAACAAAGTGAACCCGATTTATGCCTCTTTCCTGGAGCTCAGTCAGTTATTTAAGGAAGCCTTTCCTGCTATTTTCTTTAGTGAGATCGGTTTTCACGATGAAGTTCGGATCTTCAGTAGAGAGCAAGTTTATTTTCACAGTTCTTCTTTGACGCGTATAAAACTTGCGCCAGGTTTTAGTTGTATCAGTCGAGTCATCCAAAACGATTGAATTATTTAGATTTTCCATTTGAAGTATAGTGTGAAGTTGTTCTGTTGCATTGAGGGCTAATTCATGCTGCCGATCGGTTATGGTTCTCCTTGAAAGAAGTCATTGTTTATACTTCGAGACCTTATCGGGGTCTAAGTATCCTGCGGCTTTAACAACACACTCTTTCACAATTTCCACATCGCTGAAAGGCTTATCTTTCCCCCCCCCCCCACTATATAAGCAACTTTATAAGTTGCTTCTGTGGCATTACTTGCAGATTGCGCTACAGACTGAAATAGCTGTCTTTGCTTTTGTTTTACATTTTAAAATTTTTGCTGTGCAACCTTTCGTAACTCTCCCTTTTATTTAAAATATTTATCATTTTTATAAGTCGTACAGTACTGATGAGCGTTAAGCTCCTTTAATGTCGTTATCACAATATCACAAAGCAAACAAATCATCTTATCTTTCGAAAGCACAAAGTTATACTGCAGCTCCTAATCCTCATTAAAGCCCCTCTTTTCATCCTGCAACGTTCTCTTGGTCTTTTTCTGACATAATTGTTTCCTTAAACAATCAAACAAATGCGAGTCTGCGATGATGCTGTGTAAACTATTGTCACTTTTAAGAGAAATTCACATGCATCACTGTCAGAAGTTGACGAAACACTGTGATACTGGATAAGCAGGCGCCGCTGTAATGCAACCTGGTTACTAGATGGTGCTATTTGCACTATTAATCTTTCCCATTTATTATTTTTTGATGTCATTACTTATTCTGCTGCCAATTTTGGGTGTTTAATAAAGTAGCCATTATAATTGTAAAATAATATCTATCATTCAAGTCATTTGAGTCATTTAGAGGGGTAGTAATACCAGTCAGGCGACGGAGTTAATGCACGTCAACATATTCTAGAGATGCATTGGAGCTAAATAATAAGCTTCTCTAATATTTTTCTAAAATTTTTCTAGAACAAAATTCAGATTCAGCGTGAAAAATTACATCAATGTATCAAATCTAAAAATTTTTACTTAATTTAAAAATTTTAAAAACTAGACAGCAACAGAAAAACGGAGTCAAAGAAAATACGGACTTTCTATATTGGCAACTATTGCTATACTACTTCTGTAGAAAACATTATTTCGTTTTCGTTTCCATATTTCAAGAATATCATGATTAAAAAAAAAAATAATATTTCTCTTCTCGAAATCACGCAGCAATTTTTCACACTTTCTTTTAATTTAGATCCATAAAACCGTGATTAATAATATTTACATTTCCGTTTGATAACATGAAAATGTTACATCGAAATTTCCTCAAAATACTCTCAATTTGCTGTTTGTCATTCTTATAGCGTTAGTATATTTTGCGAATATCCGTAGTAATAAAAGACCGACCATTCTATTTCTTTATTGTTTGGAATTCGTTTGTTTTAGCACGACAGAACCAATATGAAAATGGCGACAAGTTTTACGTAAAGACTTTATTACAAACACCTACCATTTTACGGTTGCATGATTTGGTACTAATGGAAATTGTAAAGAATGACAACTAATTTCAGGATACGGTTTGTAAGTTCGCCCTTACGGAAACCGATAAAGTTTCATGACTTACATTTTCATGAATTACATTTTCTTTTTAACCAAATAAAGCCGTTTCTCGAAGCTCTTGCTAAGATCAAAGTACTTGATAATTTTTAAAACTGTAATCGTGATATATGCGCGCGTACATAGGAAAGTACTTCTGGATGCGTCATTTTAAACATTTACAGAGTGTGAGGTGGAATGCTTCACTGGGAATACTTTTGTTTGTGCACATTTTCTTGGGCCATAATAAATATCTACCTACCTACCTACCTACCTATTTCCACCATCACCAACATGACAACAAGACCGAAACCAATGCAACCATCGCCATTACCAACCCATGAACTCCATAATGACTAATAAAATCAAGAACAATAGTGTGAACAGGATAAGCCAACCCTGTCTGAAGTTAAAGACAGCCACGGGAGATAATTTAAACGCTGAATGAAAGGTCTTTGATCCTAGGTCAATGGAAATTAACCTAAGACTAAACAGCAAGAACAATATGGCCACCCCCACCACCACCACCTTCATCATAATTATTATTATCATCATCATCATGATCCCCACCACCATCATCATTACCACCATCATCATCCCCACCACCATCACCAATACTAAAAGTTCACCACTACTACCAACACACCAACATTAGAATAACCAACTGACAACAATAAGGTAGCAATAACTTTAGCTTCATATATTGCCCTTGCTCACATATACACATATATGCATACACATATACACACCATTGTACATGTGTGTGCGTGTGGGGGGAGTAGTATGAATATTGTGTAATGGCTTAAGTCAGAGGTGCAAAAGACGAAGTGTCCAGAAGCTGGTAACCCTTTAATTAACTGTAATCATTGAGTGCTTCCTCCCACCCCACTCTTTCATCCTCTCATCTCATTTCCTTCATTTTCTCTCATAAAAGTTCTTTACAGATTGGGTTTTTAACTACGCATTTGTTGAGAAGAACTGTTGATCGTTGCCGCTGTTGGATTTATTGACAATTCGAAATGTTTGGAACCAAGCCATGAATTAGAACTGAAGGCATTATTGCCAAAAAGAGCCGTAAAGGGATTACTCTGGATATTAAACATATTTTTAAAAGATTTGATAAGCTTACCACATGACAATAGAAATAAAATTAAGTCGATTGTTCGAGAAGCTAAAACGTTAACTGCTTGGATCCTATATTTTTATAGATCAAATGTGATGCTTAAAGTGGAACTGCTCTTCAGTGTATGAATCGAGGATCAAGCTCAACGTAATGTGCCGATAAGCACAATTGTGACTGAAAAAAGAAGGAAATGATTCTATGACAATTTGCGGACGTAAAGCCTTTTCTGGTTGCAAAAGGCTTGTTAGGAAGGTTTAACAAGCATTCGAATTCGTTCAACGTAAAAATAACTGGTGAAGCTGTCATTACTGATAAAGTGGCTGCTGTTAATTATTCTAAAGAATATTATTGCTAAAGTGGCTTCACGCCAGAGCAAGTAAACAATGTTGGTGAAACTGCACTTTTCTGGAAGTGCATGCCTAGTAAAACTTTATTTTATGAGCAGAAAATTCAATACCTTGATTAAAAACTTCTAAAAATTGCCTGAAGCGTTTTTTTTTTTGTTTGTTTTTTTTTTTTTTTCCTGGAAGGAAATGCCTCTAGTGATATCTTGAAAATTTATCAAATAAATGCTCTGCAAGCGTTCTCCTTTCACTCCTTATACAATGGTCTATACTAATTAGTCCTCTGCCACCATTCTTTTTTTCATATAGTCTGTTTACGTTTGCTTTAGACCGTAGCGCCCCATGCAGTGTCATCAACTTTCTCGTCCTTCTATCCAGTGTTGATATTTCATCCTTAATCCATTTGAGGATGGATGCACTTTATCTGACCACCGCAACTGCCCAAATATTCATTGCGGTAATCACCCTTTTTTTAATACGCCTCGCTGGCCTTGACTCTCATTTCTCTGTGTAGAATGTCATCCAGCTCCCAAATCCCTTAATATCTATACCCACTACCGTCGGGTTCACTCATGGTCTCTCCTGATGGTAACCGCAATCCTCTGCAGGCTCCTTTCTTCTCCATTTTCATATTAAGTATTGAGCATTTGTTAATCCCAAATTCCATACCGATGTTCTTACCACACTTTCGGACTTTTTTGGTTAAGAGATCTATCTGTTTTTCAGATTTCCCAAACAATTTCAGTTCATCCATAAACAGAAGATGGTTCAGTGATGGGCCTTTCTTCCCACATCGGTAACCCATCTTAACTTTCCTAAGTGTCATTGTTATGGGTATTAGTGCAATTACAAAAAGTAACGGAGAAAACGAGTCAGTTTGGAAGATTCCCCTTTTAATATTTTAGTATTCTCCAAGGAATACATTATTTGAGTACAATTTGGTTTTCCACTCTGTCATCAGAAAATTTGTGATGTTGTCAGTAACACTGAACATCTACAGGCATTCAACGATCCAAGAATAAGGTTTCATGTCATATGCCTTCTTAAAGTCAATCCAAGACATAGACATGTTTGCATGATGATTTTTACAATGCCTCAAAACTGTTTTATCGATTACCAGATGATCCTTGATATCCTGAGAACTTTTCCTACATCCTTTTTGTTACCTTGGTAGTATTTCTTCCCGTACCAGGAAAGTATATGTCTTTGCTGTACATATTCCAGTGAGTATCTTCCAGATTATGTTTAGGCATGCTATGGGACGGTATCTACCTTACAATATTCCCCTTTCTTCTATCTTTCATTATAAGTGTTGTCCTCCCAGTCACCATCCACGCGGGGATTGTACCTTTCTTGATACACTCATTCATTTGTACTGCTAGTCTTTCATGCACCAGCCCAAAACCATGAATCCCATCTGGTCCGGGGGCGGTTGCTTTCCAGTTAGGCACTTTGCACAGGGAGACGAGAGACGGAGACAAGAGAGTGTGTCAGGAGGTACTTCTCTGTTCCAGGTATGTGCCGAATGTCACTCGCGAACTGGGAAATGTAGTCTAGATGACGAAAAGTACGAGGCGAGTGTTTGTCCGATTTAAATGACAGAGCAAACGTAAAAGGCTTGTGATCAGTATAAATTACAAACTCTCGGCCTTCGAGTTGATGTGAAAACGACGAACCAAAAGGTAGATCACTAAGAGTTCACAATCAAACGTACTGTATCGACGTTCAGCTGGCTTTAATTGACAAGAAAAGAATGCCAAAGGTGAAGTTTGATTACCGACGATATGTTGTAAAACGGCACCGACCGCAGAATCCGATGCATCAACTGTTAAGGAGAGACGAGCATCAGGAACCGGATGTGCGAGCAAATGAAGAAAAGCTATTTCCTTCTTGATTGACTCAAAAGAAAATAATGTCTTGGCAGATAAAGTGATAGGAATTTTTTTTTTTTTTTGCTTTCAATAGTTGAGTCAAGGGAAGTAACTTGTCGAATAACATTAGAGTCGACATAATGACCTAGGATTCCAGAGAGGTCTGTCCGAAAACACACTTATCGAGGTTGATTCGCACATTGTAGGTGCGAAGACGCTGAAAAAGTTGAGTGTTGGAGTTGATTTTCACGCGTGTCGCTAGTTATGAGCAGATCATCCACGTAAGCGAACACACAGTCAAGTCCACGGACAACTTCGTCAATAAACATCTGGAATGTACTCATTGCATTCTGCAAACCGAAGCTCATAAACAGGAACTCGAAACTTCCAAAAGGGGTGGCAACGGCAGTTTTTGGAATGTCGGCAGGGTTCATCGGAATTTGATGATAGGCCCAGATGAGGTCAACCTTGGAAAAAATAGTACAACTATGCAAGTTTGAAGAAAAATCCTGGAGATTCCTTATCGGATTGCGATCGGAAACCGTGACTGCATTCAAACGTATCTCATCCCCTTTCCGTGCCAAATGAAGAGGAGATGCCCAAGGGCTAGTGGAGGGGCGAATAAGGCCGAGTTGAAGCATATGCTCAAACTCAGATCGAGCCTTTTTCAGCCGATCAGGGGCGAGTCGCCGTGGACGTGAAAAAACGGGTGGCCCAAAAGTAGTGATATAATGACGAGTCGAGAGTGTAACTTTGACTGATTTGAAAGTCGGATCTACCAGCTCTGGTGAAGAAGCCAAAAGAGATTGGAACTGATCTCCAGCAGTGGTGACAAAAAATGACGGGCTGAAGGCGAAAAGAAAGACGTAGAATCGTTCACGAGTCTCTGTCGCCTGACATCTACTAACAAGTGAAAGTGGTTTAAGAAGTGTGTGTTAGATCTGCTATAACAAAACCCACCTAAATTCCCTTCGAAGGTTGAGATGTAGGTTTAATGTGTTTTTATCGGGGATAGAATTACCACGTGCAGGTTAATAGCAGATTGCTTCGGCTTGTCTGAAGTAAGACGCAAAGGTCAAATAGAACAACTGGATCCAGTGTCAACCATGAACGATTCGTTAGACACACGGTCCTTAACAAAGAATGCACGATGAGATGAAAAATTGCGGGAAGAAATTGACGTGCCCAAATCTTCCGCAACTAGTTTCCCGACAGCTTGAACGAATAGGGCTGGATGCATCGACGGGCTTTGTCCTTAAATCTGGCACTGTGCCAGCAGAGATTGGAAACCGTTGGACCAGAACTAGACGACTATGGCTTTGAACAGCTTCTGCTGCGAGGACGACGAAACCTGACGTGTTCTCGCCACAATGTGTCCATGCATCAACTCGCTCCAAAATGTCATGTGACGAGGCAGGAGACTTTATAGTAGGGGAAGTCCGAGCAGGTAAGATGAGGTGCGGGCTGCACAGTAAACTCTATGAGCTTGTCCGCCATGGTGACTATCTGATCGAGCGAAGTGGAGTCGACTAAACGAGAGAAAAACAATTTCCTTGGCGGTGTCGCAAAGTTCTCGCAACCGACGAAGAAGCTCAGATGGTGTCCTGTCTCCTAGGTGTTCATCCGGCATCAGTGTCGGAATTTACTCTCCGCGGATTGTGTGTTCCGACGGAGAATCTCGGATTTGACGGACGCGTAAGTCATGTCCGGATGTGGGTCAGTGATGAGATCTTTCACTGAGCGTGCAAGAGGTGAAGGCATTCTACAATACAAAAGGTTCAGTTGCTGTTGTTGAGACACAGCATGGGTGGAAAAATATGCATTCAATTGAACAAACAAGGGATCCCATGTTGACTCACAGGAGTTTTGATTGAAACTATTAGTAACTGATCAAAGTAAGCATGTTTGAAAGTGCTGATGAGGTTCAATAGGGCCAAAATGTGCTCATCGTTACCTTCAAACTAAGATTAAATTTTCCTGCATGTAATTATTTTTAAAATTGATTTTTAATTTCTTAAAATTGCTTGCGGTTTTGTTTGCATTTAGCTTGGTGTTCGTTTCTTTTTCCCTTTGTCTCTTTTCCTTATTTTGTTTTTTTTTGTTGAACTTGGAAAATGTTGTTAAGGAATTTGTGTTCTAAATAGAATTAACTAGTATATACAGTTATAATCCCCACTCAACTAACTTGGTTTGTTTATGGAAACTATGTGGTTTGAATCACAACTACTCAAATGGAGAGAATCCTGTTTCTAGCTGTATATGAACAGTATCCTTGCACGAGATCAATACCAAGAGTCTAAATCCAGTTATAACTGTCGAGACCCAGAAACCTACCCATTTGATAACGATGTATGATTAAATGTGTCATGTATGAGACAGAAGTTACTGCAACGCTAAATGATAATACAGTAGATAATAAGCCCTATATTGGATGATTATGTGATGGAGAATTAAAAAATTTCTATGCCAATCACATAGCCTCCTCCCGACATAAGGATAGAAACAAAGCTAATAAGCTGGCGAGCCATGTATGGAGTTTGAAAGCTAGCGAAATACCGCGTGTGATTAAGTGGAAAATAATTGAGAAATCCACACCATATGTTAATGGATCAAATAAATGTAGGCTATGTTTAGCTGAAAGACCACAAAATCCTTTTCAGGTCTAAGATCCCTAACTCTCTACTGAAATTTTCAGCGGTTGCAAACATATGTATAAATATATTATGAAGAATTGGAAAATTCCGCCTAAACCTAACTTCTTGGTATCTTTCCAGCCTTATAATTTAAGGTCTACGTTTTACATTTTAGTTTTTACTTTTTCTTTTTCTGTTTTTTAACCTTCCACGTTTTCTAAAGCTGAGAAGCCTTCTCAGCCTTTATGCGTTTCTTATTCAATCTTTTTAGTTCGTTATGATATGTGGTTTGTGCCTGATGATTATGTTTGAGATATGTATTGTATCTTTTAAATAAATATTTATCTCTCACCAGATAGCGTACAATTTTGGTTGATCATTCTATCAGGGAACAGTACATTACACCCATACACACGCGCACACACACGCGCACACACTCACACACACACGCACACACTCACAGATAGATATGTGGTGTGTATATGTATGTGGGTGTGTGTGCGTGTGTGTGTGTGTGTGAGTGAGTGTGTGTATATCACAAGAAGTATGACTTCCTCTTCTGATTTCTATTTTACAGATAGCGTGTGTATGCTTTGTTTATACCGCTATAAATAGGTAGGATAGTTTAGTATTTATATCAATATCTTCCGACCACAAATTTAGCCATGTGAAACAATATTTGATCTTTCTTTATGCAAGATCAAAGTTTAGAATAACATCATAATGTCTCTAAAAATATGTTTCTCTATAGGAAACCACATCTGCACTTTTAATATGTGCTTTGTATACTTAAATGTTACCATGAATATATTTGTATATAAGCATGCATAATGACGCATGTATTCGTGTATCTGCGAGTATGTCTCTACGTGAGCATGTTACTGATATACTAAATATTCTGTTATTCTATATACTATATTTCAGATTTCAACTGCAGTGGATTGATACGAGAATGATAGGAAACAAGTTTCCCAGATTTTAAAATATTAATGCTTGAAGTATTAAAGTAGAACGAAATATAATCGTCTATGCTGAGTTTGTTTTTATTTCTTTCTTTGGATTTGTACGATTATACAACTGAATTGTCACTGAGCAGGTCGCAGAAGTGTGAGAAAAGCATTTTTGAAAACTTTTACTTGACTGTACCATTAAGAAATATATGAAAGTGTATTTTGTGTGTTCTTAGAAAAGCTAAAATCTCTCTTACATCAAGATGTAATTCACACACACACACACACACACACACACACACACACACACACATTGTGATGAAGACACCAATCATTAACTCAAAATTTTTTAGTGGATGACATCCCTTTCAAAGTATCGATATTTTGGACTCATGAATGAACAGGAGTGAAGTAATGTCCGAATATATGATGCTGGAGTCAACCTCATGGAAATAGCAACCATCGATTGACACACATGAATACTTCTAGTCTACAGTACGAAACTCAAATACCAAAAGTGAAATTCTAAGCTATACTAACTGCTATCAAAACGTTCTCAAGAACACTTTTGTTGGCGAATTCATCTTTAATTGGTGACATCTTAATTATATGGAATGTAATGTAACATACAAACATGTGTAGAGGTGTTTGCTTTGATGTCATCCCTTGGATAGAATTATATTTCTATATTCATTTGTTTATGCCCGCTTGTCTTGGTCGCACCTTACACCTACTGTAACCTTAATGTATGAAATTTGAACTAAGCATTACAGACGGACAACAAACTGGTACAGAGATATCACTGCTCATGGCAGTCAATTGCATTACGCTGTAGTACACATTTACAACTAGATAGGTTGCTGTAATGTGTGCTGTTTCACTTATTTGTAAATAAGTATTATAGGTATGTATAACACATCATTTTACGCAGAGGGAACACTATATAAATAACTAGTATCGTTAGTACAAGTGCATGCGTATTTTCTCCAAGAGATCCTAAAAGAACCAACGAGATCTCCAGTAATTCAAGTTCACACTGGTTAAAGCAATATTCATTATTTCTAATGAAAACAACACAAACTCCATTCAAAATGTAATGGCGATTTATTAAATAAACCAGAATTAATAACGATTTTATAAAATTATACCGGTTATAAAGGATTTTTTATTTTATACATTCATAAAAAGTTCTACCTGAAAATGTACAGCATATGATGCTCATTCTTCTTTTCGAAAGCAGAACAGAAATATAAGGCATAAAAGATTAATAAAAAAAAGACGCCCGAGACTCGTCTTACTGGGTATTTACTTCTCTATAACGCTTGCTACCATATATCTTAATACTGAATTTCTACTGACCATATAGAAATCCTTACATTTTAGGGGAATTTAAAAATGAGAGTACTGAGATAAATTCTCACGTGGGATATCAGTGAAAAGGAATATAAATAATCACAATCTAACCATAACAGAAGCTTATCTCTTACGATAAAACATTAAATAGTTTTTCTGGGTTTACTGCTCGGTAAACAAAAAAAAAAAAAAAAAAAAAAATGGTTTTCAGGCGGAACTTTCATTTCGATTCTTATTTAATATAAATTCACTTAATGAACGAGGTTATCTACCTGGTAAAAGGCACGAAGTTTATGACATAGCTTTTCATATTATTCTAAAATATCAAGAAAATCGTGTTAAATCAGATCAGAGAAGATTAATGCACAAGTTTCTTTTACTGGAAATTAAATTGATATGCATTGTTCATAAATCTACATTTATACGATGGATTTCATATATAATTTTATATATGATGTTAAAGAAGTGATTTTAAATTCTCAAACGCAGGATAATGCTAATGATATAGCCTGCAAAATAGGGGTAGTTTATCCTGTTCAGGTTATATTATTAGCATTATCCTGCGTTTGAGAATTTAAAATCACTTCTTTAACATTCTAAGACATCTCAACGCTTCTAAAAGCAAACTTCGTTTGTTTGTTTACGTTTATCGTAATTTGAATTTAATAATAATAATAATAATAACATGGAAAAATACCTTGGGAATGAGAACCCAGGTTCGAAATTTCCCCAAGACACCTGATGAGAGCTGGAGGGTATATCAGCCGAAACTTTGTGTTAACAACAAACAAGATGAGGACAAATATCCGTCAAATGTAAATAATGTAAATAATGTTTTTTTATTTTGTTGGGTTTTTTTTTTCCAATGGCATTAGTGAGGTTGCCTAGTAACTTGCAAAACAGGAAAAACTAAGCTGAGGTGGGGGGGGGGAGAATATATTCATATTTACATTATGACATTTAGTTTTTTTATGCTTTCAATACATCTATCCTGCAAATGATAGACTGTGTGTGTGTGTGTGTGTGTGTGTACAGCCTTCAAATACAAAATCAAATTAACTGTAAGCACATGCATACACTCAGCTGACCAGGAAATCAAGCATGCAAAGAATGCTGGACTCCTTCATATCATCTGCCTAAGAAACAAGCTACCATTTCAGACTTTTCACTTTGCTGGACAAACCTTTTAACAGAGCGATAATAAAACAGTTGACCACCTCTACCAACCAGTATTAGCAGAGCACTTGACCTTTCAAATCATTGCATTCCAATGAACCTGCATCTTCATCTCACCAATGAGACTGTCCTAGCACTTCCTAACCCAATGGCTGAAACCAGAACAGGTTTTTTTTTTTTTGACCAATGACAATATTATCAGTTTTTAGACTAAAACTATCACCTTTAAAAGATGGTATACTTTTCTTAATTTATATCTCCACTAAGTTTCAATTATTTGGTCTCTGATTATAATCAAATGTCTTAATTACTAGAATAGTATGCTTGTAATGCTCAAAGTATTAAACTAGTTTTGTTCTTAAATATATCATCATCATCAATTATACATACACTTTTCATGCTTGAATATGTCACACAATTCGAGGTGGATTTTCTAAGGCTGAATGCTCTTCCTGCTGCAGTGAACTAGTGAAGGTTGGCTTCACTAGTTTTCAAAGTAAAATAATATTTCCTCAAAGTCAGACATGTTGACACAGAAAATTGACTATCGAAGGATATTACTTGAATGATAGTGACAAGGAAATACAAGCACAAGCACACACACACACACACACAATGAGCTTCTTTCAGTTTACATCTGCCAAATCCCGGACCAGGGGTTATAGCAGCAGACACTTATTAACCCCATACCATGTGGTTGAGAAGCGACCTTCTTAATCACGCAGTCATTCAAACACTACATAATACTGATACTGAAATAATGACTGAGAAATTTACTTTAACCCTTTAGCATTTAAATTGGCCATATCCGGCCAAAAGTATTCTGCTTGTTTTATGTTCAAACTGGCCAAATCTGGTCTCTCACACCAACCCTACA
>JAOPJW010002798.1:16373160-16387299 GCA_027122535.1 Octopus maya | reverse complement strand
CTGCCTTTTATCCTCTCGGGTATCGATAAGATATGTACCAGTCGATCACTAGGGTCAAGCAATCGACTAGACCTTCCTTAAAAATTCCAGGCCTTGTACGTATAGAAAAAGAATTATTCATATAGATATAATTTATTGCTCCATTATAGGTAGGGTCAACAAAAATGTATTCATCCAGTGAGAGATAAATATAATTTAATATACATAATTGCAAAAAGAGCTACTAATAGTTTTATTGCTTTAAGAATAAATTGATAGTTAATATAACATGCCTTGTGTCTCCAAGCATTCATTCAGGCTTAGTTCATAACGTTAGTTGTATTTAAAAACCAGGGCTCTGATCTATGATAAAATAAAATAAATAAAATTAAAAAAAAAAAAAAACTGATACAAAAAATGGAACGAGAAGAAAACCAAGATCTTCGTCCTATTTGACTGTAGAAATCATAATTAATGCAGTTGGTGCGGAATAATATAACAGAAAGGAGGTCAAAGTCTGTGAGTAAGCTACTCAATCCGGTGTGGATGGTATCCTCCAGTTCGACAAAAGAAACGTCTCCATGTGCTTGCATTTGCTAAAAATTTCTGATCTGGAATTAAGTAGTGTACTAGAATTTTTGGATAAAAAAAAAATGTAATCTTTCAGCTCCGCATAACTTGCTTCTCTTTGATCCATTTTATATGGCGTAGATTTCTTCAGGATTCTTCACTTGATTGTATGTAGTAGGCATTTGGTCTTCAGATCCCATACACGGCTAAACAACCTAGTGGCCTTATCTTTATTGATGTGACGTAAAGAAGGCTGGTGGTTTATATAACAGCTTTTAAAATTTCCTTCGCATAAACCAATGTAATTTTCCTTCTAAATTATGTTGTCTAGGAACACTTTTGTAACTTCGGCTTCATAAACAACTGCGTTTATCAAAAACGCCTGATCAAATGAGAATGGGCTTTTGGTATGACTTACGAATGATAATGTCCTTCGTATTGGGGCAGCAGCTGTACGAATTTTTTATCGAGCGTCTATTAAAATTCTTCCTGTATTGTAGTATACTGTTAGTTTTAACATTTATAGGGAAAAGGCGGGTGTCAACCATACTATTTTCCGAGGCCTAGTTTTAGGCTTCATATTTGCAACTAAAGGTAAAATGATATCTTATCTTTGAAGCCGCTGTTAGCTAGAGGATTGTTATAGTAGGTGGGGTGCCTTATAAATTTTCTTTACTGTTATTGGCTATTGGGGATTCAAACACTATAGAGGAAGGGGTGACAGGACTATTTATGAATATATATGTATGTGAGCTTCTTATTCAGTTTATTATAGGGTTTATAAGTCCAGGGAAACATATAAGAAATGAACTTTGGATACAGTAAGTAGTAGGTACAGTAATTCTGATGCCTAACTGACTAATGGTATAAATGGGTTGGAAGACTGCTTGGAGATATATGGCACGTTATATAAATCTTTCAATTTAATGTGTTTTAAAGCACGAAACCATTAGCAGCTCTTTTGTAATTGTGTAATCGTGACGTACATTTATGCTGAACAAAGGTACATTATGTACATGCATAATATTTACATACATACATACATACATACATACATACATACATGCATACATGCATGCATGCATGCATGCACGCACGCACGCACGCACGCACACAGACAGACACACACACACATATATCTGATCAAAAACTATCAAGACTGTTGCTATGGTAACAAAGCTAAAGTACGAAGAATAAAGCCACTTGGGACAGATTGACGTTGAACTCTATTACGCATACATAAATTATGACATTCTCGCTCACTTCCGTTGTTTATAGTAATGCTTTGAACTAAAGTGTGTAAAGTTTGGTCGTCTCAAAAGAAGATTGGGTTTCAGCTGCGCTGGATCTCCTCAACCATGTCGAGAAAGATGAAAACGTTGTGAAAACAGTGACGAATCGAAGGTCGATGGCAATAACCCTGAAACCAAGGTTCAGTTTTCGCAGAGGAAGACTCCAAAAAGATTTCAAGACACCGAGGAAATCAAAGAGCTTATAACGATGTAACTGATTGCTATCCCTAGAAAAGGAGTTCCAGGAATGTTTCCATCAACAGAAACGACACTAGATAAAGTGTGTAGCTTTAGAAGGGGACTATTTCGAAGGAAATTAAATGCTAAATTGATATGTGTTGTAGAGTTTTTTTATAGCACCAGACTCAATACTTTTTTATCAGACCTCGTATATATCATTTAATATATACAATTACAAAAGAATAGATTACCTAAGGGTGAATCGACCTCATACCTAAGACTTATGTGGTCGATTTGTAATACTAATTTCCAACATTGTTTCATGATCATAGATTTGTAGGTGAAGAATATAAGCGATATTGATTGGTCTCAATATATGAATACTATTCGATCATAATGCAGTTATGAATTTTAAATGGAGATAATGTTCAATACTGTTATCTATAATAGTCCTTTTTTCTACGATGTCTGCTACTCTACTGTTTACCATAACTGCTCAGATTACACGGTATCTGGGCTAAATTTTGCACTTTGCATAAAAGGAAAAGAAAACACAATACC
Organism: Octopus maya; assembly: GCA_027122535.1. Lineage (NCBI taxonomy): Eukaryota > Metazoa > Mollusca > Cephalopoda > Octopoda > Octopodidae > Octopus > Octopus maya. The sequence goes on along the minus strand of JAOPJW010002798.1, from coordinate 16,384,717 downwards.
CTTTCTAGAAATAGAAGTATTTTAATTAATAAAAAAAGTATGAACTTGATTATGGCTGGGAGATAACAGTTTATTCAAAGTAGCCGTCCTCAGTTTCCTTAAGACGATTCCGGAACCTGGTGCGTGCAGTGTCTCTCGCAGTGTCCTTGAGAAGATCTTCGAATACCTCTTTGACCTCTGTTGCAGGCAGAGCGGTTGGTATCTGTCTCAACTACACCCCATACATAAAAATCCACGGCATTACAATTGGGGGAATTAGGAGGTCAAAAATTAAGGTTCGGAAAGTCGTAGAAATTCTCCGACAACCATTTCTGATTCTTTCCGGAAGTATTGTAACGAGCTAAATCGTGCTGCCACACACATGGCCTTCCAGCAGCAACCCACTCTTGTCAGAGTTTAACCACGGTCTCCTGCAGCTTCACTTAGTCGTCCGAATTGAGCCTAAGGCTCTGTTCAAAGATGTGGGGAGGCATGACGTCACCTCATTAGAGACATACCCAAAGACCATCACATCACAGTGTGGGGGAACTTGGTTTTCATGACACATGGAATATCCCATGGATTGTCAGCAAATCACCTTTTGTTCTGTGTGTTGTGTAGTTGATCCAGGCAAAAATTCTTTTCATCTGAGAAGAACCAGATCATCTCCGGTTCAACGAGATGCTTGTTTAGGAGCTTCTTCGCCTTTCTTAAGCGGTTCTTCTTCGCCTCGGCCCTCAGAATTTGTCTTGTATGAATTGTAGTGAAGGTTCTTATTTAGGGCAAGCTTCTTGGTGGCGAATCCAACACTCATCTCCCTCGCCTAAATCCGGATTACCTTACTCGGATCTTCCATCACCTTGTCTTGCAGGTTTGGGATGAACTCCGGCGTGAAGACGCAGTCAGAACGCCTGCTGTGTCCCTCACTGCTGGCCACAGCTTCGTAGTCTCTGTTTCTGCTGTCCATGTCACGTCTTACAGCATTGACAGCAGTCATGATGTCAGCATTTTAATACCCGCTTCGAATCATCATGATACAAGTAGCACTTTTCGTATATTCAGAAGGTTTTCAGTCTTCCCTGTCAGGTAAATATTTCCTCAACTACATCGTTAATCTTTATACTCTCCAACGCTGTTCACTGTTCACGAATACATCAAGCTGTTCCTCAAAAAGGGTGACAAAATACTTCAAATTTAGCCCGAACTTTCTGTACATTTCATCATTTACTTTCGTCCTGCTATATTATGTCTTCACATCGTAATTAGGTCGGCTTCGATTTGGCCAATAAAATTAATGGTTGTAATGTACTGAAGTTAATTTATTTGATAATTTGGCCTTGTACTTAATAAAATGGAAACGAATGTTTCGAAATTCATTGGATTTGATACCAAACATTGAGCAAAACTTCTTTAAGGTGAACACATACTGTAAAGTAGCTCTCTCTCTAGATCTTAATATTGTGGTGTAATATCCATTTTCGTTCAACAGTTATTGAGCAATTTAAAAACAGGACTTGAGTTCACGAGCGACATGAAATTATTTACTATTTTTGAGGGATTTTTCACTGACCAAAAGGTTAGGAGAGAGTGAGTGCTGTCTAATAGTTTTATTTAACTCTAAGCTTCCTGTTGCGTTTGATAACGATAATATCTTACTTCAATAGTACAGTAATATGTACACCGATATGGCAGCATAAAATCTGTGGGATCATATTCGTGAAGGATAAAACCTGGTTTCTATTCCAAGTGAAAAATGTTTCCTTTCACGTATGTTACTAATAACCTTGGGAAAGGCATTAATAGCACACTTCCTTTCACCAAACTCCTTTAAAATTCTCTAGTGTCACGTCTGTAGGAGAAAGTAACAGGAAACCACTCCTCTGTATACTTTTCTGAAGACACTGCTGCATCTTACCAACTACGTCCGGAATTGATTATGCTGCTACTGCTACTAATGATGATGATGATGATGATGAGTAGGAAGAGAAGAGGGGAAGGTAAAGGAGAGGTACAGTAGAGGGAAGATGAGGGGAATTGGAGAGGAGCATTGGGGTAGTGGTAGAGTAGGATATTGCTAAGTTATATCTGCAGTTATCTATATGCAGAACTGGAAATTGGCGATAAGTTTACAGATGGGTTATGGTGGTGGTGGTGGTGGTGGTAGTAGTAGTAGTAGTAGTAGTAGTAGTAGTAGTAGTAGTAGTAGTAGTAGTAGCAACAGCACCCTTTTTAGAGTTAATAGCCATAGCTTATCAATTTTTATGTATCCTTGCCTTGTAAGGTCTAATGGAGAGTTTCATTTGCCAATGGTTAGATCACTTCCCTGTACATAGGCAGGATGAGGACCTAATACTTTGCTTGCTGTAAATAGACACTGTGGAGATGTTCTACAGAAAATATAGAAGAGAGAAAGCAGCAGTCACGATCATAGTTCTACCATATTTATACAAGAAAGCACGTAACGAGAGTGTTAACCTTTCTGTTAATATTCAGCAACGTGGGTTCGAGTTCAAGTTATAGTCATTACACTTATTTTCTTAAATGAAACTGAGGACACCATGATCCTACCCATTAAAAACAATATGACTGACTACAGTTTAATGAATACCCCTGAACATGAAAAACAACTGAATGAATTGTTTTAGTAGAGACGAAATGGTGGAGCAATTAAGTTCTTTTCTATAAATCTCAGTTCACATAACGGTTAAGAATAGGTTGCAGGTCTTTTAAGAATGTCATCTGAGATATACTAGTATCTTATGCAGTGGTAAAAATTTATCTTTCAACTGCTTAACGCCAGTAATCGAGGTGAGAGAACTGTCTTAAAAACATTTTGATATAATTATTTATTTACTATTTATTATATCAATGAGCTCTCGGAAGTTAGCCCAACTTATTGAAAATTGGTACTGCATCGTACACATGAGTTGTTGCAAGTTGTAAGTACAGCATATAGCAGAAGGAACTTTATATAAAAGATCTTTTTAACTTGCTGGAGAGTGTGTAAGTGTGTGTGTGGGGGGGGGAAGGATCGTCTTGTAAATTTGGCATACATAATCTATGTGTATCAAGAATCAGCATAAATTCTGTATGACCTGTGATGAACCGGTAATGTAGCACTAATTCACTTGAATAAGAGTTATTAATGGCTCTGGTGATTACTACAGAATTCATGAGGATTAGACGGCTAAAACTTTCACATCCTCTTGAGAATTGTAACCCATCCCAGTACAATATTAATAAATAGAGACACCACCACACGATAAGAGGTAAATTTCTCGCAGACTGAGATTGCGACAGTTTTAATTCCTGTTTGAAACCATTTTAACCCACAAATGTTATTAATGTATTTTGACAAACGCCTGAATATCAGTTCGTTATTAGTCTTTGCAGTGAAGAATAAGGGCCGCCGTACCTAATTGAAAAGAAACTTACATTTACGATCACTAGCAAGTACTTACCACGTACATTGTAAACTGAAAAAGATCTTCATCTGGTTGTGGAAATCCTGTGTGCATTATTTTCAGCGTAGGAGTGAGATGAAGTGTTTCACATTAGCCATAGCACAGAGTTCTAACATGAAATCATTTACCATTCGATGACAAAATAGATATAGCTTGAGACGGATCATGCTAATATGATTCAGCTTATAGTCCAGAAAGTTGGGTTAATTGTAGCATTATTAAAGTGAAATACAGCGAAATGTGAAAAGTATATTGAAACATTCCATAAGTAGGTAGCTCCAGTAACTTTCCCAATCTTGTTTTCTCTTCTTTACCTAGCATCTAGTTGTGCTTCAAAATCTGTGTCATCTCATGTCAATCATTTGCAGGGAATTAGTAATAATGGTGCACCCCTCCCACATGACGAGTGGATCATTTCACTATAAGTAAGGTGACGTAGGCCAATATCGCGAGTACGTGTAGACCGTGCTGATAGTCGTGTCTGTGCTGATATAGTAATTATATTGTGATACTGAGTGGACGTTATAACGATCCGACCTTTTGAGGATAATAACTCTTTACAACTGGGGGTCGTACAGCGCCAGATAGAAACATCCTATCGACGACTTCGGAATATAACAATATCTGTCAGTGCGACAACCAGTCGTACAAAGACAGATACAAAAGTGGCGACGAGGATAAACCAATTCACGTGGAGTTAATAGAAACTCGAAGAGAAGTTAATAAACTCACAAAGTTGGTGTATGAATTTTACGAAAAAACGTAAAAGTATGGAAAATTTGATGACAGGTTTGTTTGAGTTGCAAAACAGCAACAACAGTTGTAAGAACAACAACAATAGCAGATACAACGGCAAAAACAACAGCAACAAATGCTGCAATTACTGAAGTCATCTGGTAAGCAAGAGAAAGTGTTCTCGTCAAAACTATATTGCGAATTCAATAGCTGAATTCAAATACAAACCTGACGAAGGAGTTACCTTCGAAGCATACTACAGAAGATATGAACAAATCTTCGAAAAAGAATGTAAAGATTAAGATGACGAGATGAAAACTCGCTTAATCTTGAGAAAACTGGCGCCAACAGAATACGAACGATACAGTAATTATGTATTCCCAAGAAAACCGTCTGACGTAAAGTTTAATGACACAATAGATATATTGTGTAAGACTTTCAGTGAAAAGAGCTCCTTGTTCAACACACGGTGGAAGTGTCTAAACGTAGAGAAAAACAACGCCGAAGACTTTATCACATATGCTGGTAGAGTTAACAGGGAATGCGAGAAGTTTAAGCTGGATAAATTAACTTCAGATATGGATATACAGGGACTAACTGTCGAAAAGGACGCAGAAGACCGAACTAGAATTCTTGCAAAGTTGGAGCAAAGCCAGGATGTAACCCTGCAAAAAGTGTCCAGAGAATATGAAAGGAGAGTAAATTAAGACACGACACAGAAGAAATTGAACGTAAAGATTGTTTTCAAGTAAAACCGGTGCAGAATTGTCTGAATAGAGATAAAATGTTTTCTAAAAAACACGATAAACATCAAGATGTAAACCCATGTTTTGCATGTGGTGTTATGCACCTGAGGAAAAATTGTCCATTTAAAAAAGCAGAGTTTTCGTTGTGGAAATATAAGGCATATGAAGACGCACAGAAGAACGAAGTTGATAAAACGTCAGAAAAAAGGTAATAAAAATAGTATGTCAGCGGAACAAATTGGAATTATAAGGATGAGAAAATTCGTGAAGGCGAAAATTAGAAATACAACTGTTAAAATGCAATTGGACACGAGTAGTGATATTACTATTATAAACGAATAAACATAAAAATATATCGATAAGCCGAATTTAATTAAATCTAAAACGGTAGCACATGGTGTTACAGGAAAAAATTATATTTTTTCGGTGAATTTGAATGCACTGTAACTTTTCGAGGTCAAACGAAAAAGGCAAAGATTTATGTGTTGAAAGATTTACTTAACTTACTCGGCACAGAATGGATGAAACTATTTAAATTGTGGCGTGCACCCATAAGCGTTCTGTGGAGAAATATAGTCACCTCGGTCAGAGTTTCAAATTAAACCGGACAGAAACAAAAAATTGCAGTAAAACATGAAACACCCGTATGTAGGTCAAAAAGAAATGTACCGTTTCCAGCAATAGACCAGGTTAACAAAGTACTGAAAAGTCTTGGTATAATTGAAAAGAATGACCACGCAGACTGGGCAACACTGACAGCTTACGTGAAAAAGAATGAAAAACGCAGAGTTTGAACTGATATTTCAACAAGGATGGACGATTTTTTAGTCGCATATGTTCACATTTGTTAAAAAATTAACACACACCGTGACATATTATATTTAAGCAGTTTCCCTTCAGTGTAGAGGAAAAGTGCAAATTCTTGCTGAAAAAAAAAAAAAAGAAGATCAAGTAATTGATGGCAACGGAACGCAATTTGTGTTTAGCCGATTTTTAAAATTTTGTGAAATCTTCGCGGTAGAACATATAACTTCAGCGCCATACAATCCCAGATCGAATGGACAAGCAGAACGCTTTGTTGATACCTTCAAGAGATTTTTAAGAAAAGCGTACAACAATTTTTAAGAGTGTGCCGTGTAACACCAAATCCAAATACACCAACAGGTAGCTCACCAGCGGAGCTGATGTTTGCAAGAAAAGTAAAGGCAGTTTTTGATAAATTGTTACCTGGCAAGAAAAGGAAAAGTGCCAAATTTAAGGGTGGTAACAGGGTGTACTTGAGGACATGCAAGATGGAAAGCAGAACTGGGAAGAGGGCGAAATTACCAAATACATAGGTAAAATGATGTATTGGGTAAAAAGTAGAAAAGGCAAACAAAAGAGAGACAGAAAAAAGAGATTCGTGGAAAGCGAACCAAAGATGTTGGAGAAACCAATGGGATGGTTGTACGATACGTTCCAAGTTGCAATGCCACTGCAGGTGGTTGAACCCAAGTGTACAAGTGAAAAGGAAAGAAAACATACGAAAATAGATGCTGCCAAAAAATTAAATTGTTCGCAAAAATAAAAAGAGAGGTGTATAAAAAAAATAAAATGACACTTCCTAAGAAAAACTTAAAAGGGGAGATGTTGTAGGGAATTAGTAATAATGGTACATCCCTCCCACGTGACGAGTGGATCATTCCACTATAGGTAAGGTGACATCGGCCTGTATCGAGAGAGTACGTAGAGTAAAATTTGAAGTTTGCGTTGGTGATTTCGTGTTGGAGTTGTATTTGAGAGAGGAGATATTGTAAGTTGAATTGTTATTGAATATTGTTGTGCAAATTGTTATTGAAAATTTGTTGAAGTTACTGTTGTTATTATTTTGTTGAAAATTTTGTGAAATTGTTTGTATACCGAGTAATGTAGACTACTATTTACGCGGCAGCGGCTGGCGACATGCAAATGAAAGAGGTGAAAGTAGAAATGGAAAAGATAAATTTTTTAATAAGGTGGGAGACTACCTTCGGGTTACTCCACCAAAAGAAGTGATAGAAAAAGCAGAAAAGAGAATAATAATGTACAAAACGTTAAATGTAACAACAAAAAGAATTGATATAGCGGAGGCCGACGAGATTGAGGAAGGTTTAAGTGGAATTATGGAAGTGATAACGTTCTACTCGAGAGGAAAAAATATGGTACAGTGAAGATACATTTCAAAAGCGAGAAAGACGCGAAGAAGTATTCCACGATACCTCTGAGAACGGATAAGTGGGCACTTTTGCCGGTGTACTGCGGTAGAAGAGCCACAAGAATAAGAATTGGGAGAATATCCCCCCGAAATAAACGTAGAATGACTGGTAGCAGTTGTGATCTATTATTGCAAGGACGAAGTGGAGATCGTGAAGGTGGAGAAATCAAAGGAGATTAACTGTTGGGGTTTTGGGTTAAAAATGTTAACCCATATAACCTTGCCAGACCTGCACAACATTGCGGAGGAGTTGGTGCTCCCCGATGACACCCGACTGAAGGCCGTGGTGGAGGGGAGGCCACCCGTATGCTATAAATGTAGAAGTAGGGGACACATGCAGGCAGTGTGTCCCCGAAGAGAGGTACAGGTAGAGGAGACAGAGGTCAGTAAAGAAGCGGTGGTGGAGGGCGAAAAAGATGAGGAAGAGGAAAAGCAGGTGGAGGAAGAGATTGAGGAGCGCGAGGAAAAAGAAGAAACAGAAACAGATAGAAAGCGTATGCGGACTGAATCGCCGCCAAAGAACTAAAAAGAAGGGGAAAAAACGTAAAATAAGTAGTTGTGAGTGGAAACCGAGAACCAGAGCATGCAAATGTAAAAGAATCAGAAAGAAACGGGAAGAATGGTAGAGAAGCAGTATGAAGCGTTGGCATCTGGAAGACCAAAAAAAAAAAGAAAAATTGTAGAACATGGATTTATTATAAAAAGGATATAAAGATGGAGAAGAGGATTGCAAAAATAAAGGGATTAATAAGAATTAAATTGAATCCTGAAATGTTTGAACAAGTGAAAGCGGTATTGGTGGAGGCGGAGGTAATGAAGAGACTGAAACAAATACATCCGCAGGATATTACAGCGAGTGGGTCGTATGTGGGATACGACACTCTGCCAAACGTATTGACGACAGAAGAGTTATTGCCACATATAACTATTGGATAATAAAAAGATCATAAACTGTATAAGAGAACAGTTAAATGAAACTGCGAGTTTTGAGGGACTCGTAAGCCATTTCATCATTTCATTGTAATTCATTTCATTTATCATTCGTTTTATGTACCCCACGTTTTGTTTTGTATTGTCTGTCCTTGTAATGTCCCCCTCTATGTAGTAGCCTTAGTGCCAAAATAAAGAGACTAGAGTACGAGACTACGTGTAGACTGTGATAGTCCTGTCTGTGCTGATATAGAAATTATATTGTGATATTGAGTGGACGTTATAACGATCTGACCTTTTGAGGATAATAACACTGTACGAATGGGGGTCGTACAGTGCTAGATAGAAGCGTCTTATCAACGACTTCGGAATATAATAACATCTGTCAGTGCGAAACCCAGTCGTACAAAAACAGATATAAAAGCTGTAAAAGACCGCTTTATAACACAATACAAATAAATCAGTTTTGTATATCTTCCTTAACATGAAACTCGTAAACCATTCCTAATGTATTGTTCATTGATTACAAATTACAGCTACTACTGCTACTAATGATGCGTGATGTCGTTGATCCTATTGTGTAAAATTTTATACAATAGAGACTGGGATGCAATATTAAGATAGAATAACATCGAGATATAACATATTGTGTAGAGTAGGAAGTATGGTACAGTGTATAGGATGCATAGTCTGGAAATGTGCTGTAATTGTACATGTAAACTTCTTCCATCTTCATTCATCGCTTCAAATATTTTTTATTATCTTGCGCGCGTAAGCAAAAGCAGGGTATTCTAATCGCTCGTCTTTGTCTGTGTATTTGCAAAATTACTGATTAACGGCTCAACAGATTTTCGCCAAATTTGGCCGAAATACTCATTGGGTGGGCGGCTCGAACTTATTTTGGTTTGATTATTTTCAAAACTGGCGGACGAGTGAATGAAAATGTTTTTTTCTTTTTTTCTTTGTTTACATAAGCACAGGGAAAATAACTCTTGACTTCATTTTGAAATATGAAGTCGTCTTGAGAATATATTTTATTAAATTAAATTTTATTTTATCCTTGTGTGCGCGCAGGGTATCGCCCTTCCGATACATTTCTTTTTTTTTTTTTCTTTCTTTCCATTTTCATGTTTTTAGTTAGTTGGAATGAACTTCGGAATTGCATAACCCTTTTTAGGTAAGAATGGTGTGATCTATTATTCTCACCCAAATTTTGTTTCAATTTCTGTAAATCAGTATCTGTAAGAAAAATAATCGAAGATATTCTTTTCTACTCTAGGCACAAGGCCCGAAATTTTGGGGGAGTGGGCCAGTCGATTAGATCGACCTCAGTACGCAACTGGTACTTAGTTTATCGACATCGAAAGGATGAAAAACAAAGTCGGCCTCGGCGGAATTTGAACTCAGAACGTAACGGCAGAAGGTTGCAGATTTGGCTTGATGTTATTAGAAAAGGGCGTTTAGTCTTAGACATTAGGAGGAGGAGGCACAATATAGAAGACAAGAGGAGAAACGACAACTGTTACAATCAGGTTCGAGGGTGGGGTGTGCAGTTTGCTAGTTCAAAGATGTAGCAATGGAAATAACTGCAAAGAGTCAGCGTCTATGAGCATGTGGTTGTAGTATGTTGAAGTATCTTTACCAATGAACTGAATGGCCTTGTTATGATTGTAGATCCGGATGCGTGGGCCTATAGTGACAACCCTGCACTATACGAGTCAACAGCATTCAAATAAGGGCCTTACTTGCAATTTATTGAGGATCAGCAACTATTCTATGCTACAGCAACATTGCAGCATGTGCTGACGGACTTCTCTTCGATCTACACTCCGCCAATTCTGTATACCAGAAAAAGGTTTAGTCATCCAAATAAAATTTGTCGATGTGTTTAACAGAGAGAGAGTATGTTTCGATGGATCTCACTCTGCAGAATTTGTAGTCACTGAGAAGCGAGAGAAATACAGAAAATGAGAGTTTCGGATCTTATTGCTAATCACGTTAAACTCCACCGCAGCGTGTTCACACAGGGTTAATTGCAGTCTGATGTTTGCTATAACGTTATATAAGAGCACATCAATAATGGGAGAAAAGAGAACAAGGGCTTGAACTTGGTACCCCTTTATTTCATCTGTTACATCTATATCATGATATGATGTGTTACTGAATGCTGAAATAGTGTAACAGATGAAATAAAAGTGTACCAAATTAAAGCTCATGTACTTTTTACTCTATCATGTGTGTGCGCGCGCGTGCACGCGTGTGTATGTGTTCGTCTGTGTCTGTGTCTGTGCGTGCGTTCGCGCGTACTATGCATTTATATAACTATATTGAATTGTTCTGTATGTTATCCAATGGCTATCATACAAAGCTGTAGCTGACCTCATTAACTGCACACTTCCTAACACCGCCCAAATCACTCTTAATACCTCTATACTTTATACCAATGAGAGCACTATCACCACCATTTTACTAATAACGAAACGATATCGCTATCCCTTTCAGCAACACCAACAAAATCATGAACACCATCATCCATCTCCATTACGAGAAGCAAGAAAAATAAACGCACCACAATCAACACGACTACCACTACTACCGTCTCAATTACTACCCCTCACACACTGTCATGACCATTTATGCTACGACCAGTGCTACTAATACCACTACCATCATTGTCATTACTATCGCCAACAATGCTATATTTGCTGCCACCAATACCAATACAACCAGATTCACCACCAAAAAGAAGCTTGTATTAGAAATGATACAGAGAAAAGAGGAGTATGTCTAGGAAACTAGTCTCGTGCTGTCTTTACATCACCTCTGGTGCGCACGGGAATTGATGGAGGGAGCTAGTCACGAGAAAAGAAAGTTGAGGGAAGAATACGTATGAAGTGGAGAAAATAGATAAAGCTCACATTGCGACCTCAGAGAATGAAAAGAATAGTTTTGTAGAAGTTGTATTGTATGTTTTATCCTGTATTCTTCACATGTGCACATACTAACACAGTCATTGATGTTTTTGTGACTTCAATCAGAGATGGATAATAGTGATGGCAGGAAGTGAGAAAAGAATATGTAAAAAAAAATAAATAAAAAAAAAAAATAAAAAAATTTAGTGTGACTCGAGTATGAGTAACACTAATTTTTTTTTTTTGTGGGGGTGTATGAGGGATAGAGGGGAGGAGAGAAGGAGACAGGCAGAGCAAGAAGGAGCCTGCATGTGCTTGTGAGCGTGCGTATTGCAGTTTTCGTAACAGCTGGTCTTTTCAATCTTCACTCAAAAGTGGTGAGTGAGTATGTAGGAGCAAGAGAAAGGGTGACAGATAAAGACTGGGATAATTAGCAGGGTGGTATGATATGCATATCTATGCGGGATTGGACCAGCTGCACCATGGAAACCAAATGAACTTGTGCCGGCACAATCCCATTAATATCCCATGGTTGTCAGCTGATCATCTGGGGTAGAA
>JAOPJW010002798.1:15173918-15184890 GCA_027122535.1 Octopus maya | reverse complement strand
CACACACAAGTGCACTCACACACACACATGAACACACTCATGCACATATGTGTGTGTGTGTGTGAACTTGTACACATCTTCAACATCCTTTGCCAATTCAGAGTGTATAACAAGCATACACCCACACCTCATACATATATAATTTACATCATTCATACATTTCGTATTGAATTTTTTCAACTCATTCATCATTCCTAATTTTTAGATATTTCTTGCTTTTTTTTTTTACTGTAAAGATTTGGAAACATGTCTTTCTAATGTATTTTATATAGGGGTGTGTGTATGTGTGTGTGTCTGGTTTTTAGTGTCAGTACATTTTGAAAGGTGTTTTAGTCACACAGTAGATCAAAAAAGTGGGGTGGAGGGTAAAAATGTTACGTATGAGCTGACATACATCTTGAGATTTCAACTAAAGGGTGGCATGTGATTTTAAAATATTTCTATTCAGATATGTCTGGGAGAGAAGGAAAGGAGGTAAGTTTATTAATTGACAAGAAGAGCTCTACCACTCAGATATAGTATTAATTAAATAAAATTAAATAGGGTTCTATATGCTTTAGTGAGTTTGAAAAGACACAACCAAAAGAAAAGCTGTTCCATTGAACAGCAAGTAGATCCCCAGAATTAACTTTCCTCATAAGGTTTGTCATTGTGTTTGAAAGCAAGAAACACTGAGTGGGTGACAATGTATGGATGCAACTAAAAGGTTTGAGTGAGTAGAGTATAGTTGAAGTTGTTGTTATTCCATAGCCCCAGCTTAGTTCTGTCCTACAGCATGCAGGCAACCAGCTAAATGACCAAGCTGACCCACAAATCTATTTTTCCTACTACATACACCATGTCTCTGCCTAGTTGAAGGTGAATGCCACACATTCCTGTATGTAGTGCATGATAATGTGTATAGAGTGCAGTGTGACAGCCTGCACCACCACCACCACCACCACCACCATTGTTGGAGTATTCATAAAGAATACGTTTGTTGTAGTTTGAGCGAAATGTGGTGAACTGATGATACTACACTAGAAAGACATTCATAGATAAGAAGGTGACATTAGAAAATGCAAATTTTTGATATACCTTAATTTATAGAATAGTAAGACAACAGGGAAACACCATTATACTTTAACTTGTTGTCTTCCACTCTGAACATGGAATTATACTTATCAACAAAGTATTGGTAGTTACACTAGTCCAAACAACTTATTATATTATTGGTATTATTATTGATAAGATGGTTTTAGATGATAATAGTGTTGCATGCTCTTGGTTAGCTCTGTATGAACATAACACAGAAATAGCTAGCTGTATGTTTTCAAGACACTCTAAATTCCAAGACCCTTCATAATTCTATTTGGCCCAAGATCGATTGCTGTTGTTCTGCCATTGTTTGTGCAAAGTTGTAGAGTATCTCTTCAAGAAATCAACATTACATTACTCTAGACATCAAGACATACATTTCATGACATAAACACCATATCACAAACTTCTTCTCATGTTGTCTTAGTGTTCACATCACATTTCATCTTTCTCTCATTTCTACTCCAACCACATCGTTATATTACACAATTCTGTCAATATTAAACTAACATTTTTCTGAATTATTCTTTTCCCTTTGTACAGACATTGATGAATGTGCTTCAAGAAATGGTGATTGTCAACAGATCTGTATGAATGTAGATGGTTCTTACTATTGTGAATGTCACAGACCAGGCTTTATGCTGTCTAATGAAGATAACAAAACCTGTCTAGGTAAATTTTTGTCTTCTTCATGTTTTTTACTGTTTTTTTTTTTTATCCTATGATTTCATTGATGAGAGGAAGTACTACTTTTTATATAATTTTTTCTTCTTAATTAATACATTTAAGTAATCTGAAATTACTGTACAATTCCAAGACTAATATATTTAAATTATAAAATGAAGAAAGAAATTAATAATGAGTTGAATTGAAGCTTTAATTTTAGAATACAGAACAACATAGTATAAAGTTTGTTATGTGTAAATGTATCAGATCACACACATCAAACTTAATTTAACATTGCATGTTTGTAATGCTTTCTGGAACTAAACTAGGTTTAGTGAGGTTTTTGTGTTCAGTTTCACACTATCTCTATTTAATATTCCATTAGAAATTTTAAAAAAAAAAAAATTTAAGATTTCAGCTGTTAAAGACCCCAACTGGGGTTGATGTAGCTATTCTGTCATAATTGAACTTTTTGTTACCTTAAATTGTATCATAAGCCTTTTTCAATACAAAACTAAAATATTTTTAAACATGCTTGCAAAATGACAAGTTTAATTTACTTGAAGTTCACTTTCAATTTCAAATTTTTTTTTATTATTGTTTTGAGTTTTGTCTTTTTATTGTTTCAACTCTTTTTTTCTCTTCATTCATTGTTTTGTCTGAAGTTGTTCAAAACTGGCGCAATATGCCAATAGGTTGGAGAAGGAGACTGCCAAAACCTGTATCATCATCATCCAACTTCATTTTAGACTCTCCTCATCTAACTGGTCGTAAAGGTGATGGTACGTTTAAAAAACAAGGGAATGAAACACAGGAATCTGGTAATATGTGGGAAATTATTAATAGATGTGTACACAGTTTTTACTGATTAGTGGATGGATACACTGTTTTCATTAATTAGTGAATGTATATGCACTATTTTTACTAATTAGTGGATGTATATGCATTGTTTCCACTAATTAGCAGATGTACCTGCACTGTTTTCACTAACTCTGCTCTATATGTGCAATAAACAATTCACTAAAGACAAGTGCATGTTTTCACCCACTTTGGCTTTCACATTCAAAGACAAGTTTGTTTCGCTGTATTATATTTACTGGACATAGCATGATTCATTTGATGTGCACTGCAAGCCTGAGTGACAGTTTGAAGGAAAATTAACCGAGAAAAGTGAATAGTGGCAGTGGATAGTGACAGCACCAGCTGATATATCCATGAATTAACTGTGTCAAGATGAATGGATATGTAAAGCAAATAGAGGACATATGTTTGATGTAGAAGTTCTATAGAGTGAGGGTAGTTCCATAGGACTACACTACTGTTTTGTAGCATTATGGAACTGGTATCATCATTTGGAGAGTTAATCTAATTAGATTTGTTGTGATGTTTTATTAGTCATTAATAATGTCTAAAATGAGATGTTGTAATGTTTTACAATCAGTTATCAAGTCTAAACTGATTAGTTGTCATGTAAACTAAAATAGGCAATAAGAAAATTACTGTCTAACAGTGACTTATGTATAAAAGGACTGCAAAGTTTATCATAACAGCTATTATTGGAACAGAACAAGTCTTTTCCAAATAAAAGTAAATAAATAAACAGAAACATAAAAGCGTATACACAGAGCCAGAAAGAATTGGAAGAAAGGGTGGCAGTAAGGAACAATATCCAGAAGTTGGAAGAGAGACTAGACATCAACTCTACTTGACTAGGTGAGAAGCTGAAAATAAAATGTTTGCTGAGGTGTTCTGGATTGCAAAGCAGTGAATCAGTTTGAATCAGCTCATGATAGTGAAAAGTATGTGTCTAACGATGGTGGTGTGCTCACCCTCACTGATGTGAAAAGAAAGTTATGGAAATGCTGCTATGAGAAGTTGCTGATTGAGTAGAATGGCTGGGAAAGAAAGGGACTTCACCAAGTGGGGCCAGCAGAGGGACCATCTACTGAAATTTACAACTTAATAAAAAAAAGCAGTTAAGGATATGAAGGCAAAGAAAGTAGCCAAACTAGCAGGAATAAGCTGCTGAGATAATGAGAATAGACAAGAAAGTAGGACTACTTATATAGTAATCTCTTGTATAATCAACCAAGTGGCATGACAGTATTGTTATCAATTATCACACAAGTAAAGGAAATGCTTGAAAAAGAAGCAACTATAAAGATTAAAAAGAATTGTCTAACTTTCAAGGGTTGGCTCAAAAATTCATAGGTTGACCAAGATACTTTCATGGAGTGTAACCAAATGAGGTTTATGTTTCAACATAATCCCTCTTGTGGTTCACACACTTCTTCCATCGGTGTTGCAGTGCTTGCATCCCATTGGTGAAAAAGCTTTCATCCTGTTTAAAAAGAAAAAATCATCAACAGCAGATACGACGACATCATCACTGTGATACTGGCTCCTAGCTAAGTGCTGGAAAGGGTGATTAATCAGTTCAAAGCCAGTCATGCACAGCAGCCATTGAAACTGAGGACTTGCATGCTGGAGCCTTATCCCGATGAAACAAAACCCCTTTCCCTCAGTTTTCCTGAGGATTTGGTCTTGAGAGCCTTTTGTAACTGCCTCAGCAAATTGACATAGTACTCTCCATTGATGGTGTGGCTCTTTTGAAGATATTCAATAAACGAAATACCTTTTGCATCCCAAAAAACTGAGACCATCACCTTTCCTGTAGAGGAAACGACTTTGGACTTCTTTTGAGCAGTGAAGAGGGGTGTTTCAACTGCAACGGATTGTCTCTTTGCCTTTGGCTTAAAATGATGAACTCAATGCTCATCCCGAGTTAGGAAATATTCAATGAAGCCAGCAGGATCTGTCTCAAACATTGCTAGATTTTTATGTGATGTGATCAACTTGGTGCACTTTTGATCAGGTATCAAAAGATATGACAGTTGCTAAGCAGAAATGTTCATCCTGCCAAGTTCATCAAGCAGAATATTCTCCACTTTTACATGGCATATGCTAACAGCTCTGACTATTTAATTTATAGTTAATTGCTTGGTATCCATTAGCATGTGATGAACACAATCAATGTTTTCCTCGGTAGTGGTAATTGCAAAATGTCCAGATCTTGGGTCATCTTCAAGACTCTCCCTTCCCCTCCTAAATTCAGCTACCCATTTTTGCACTGTTGATAAAGCTGAAGTGTCATCCCCCTAATGTAGCAATTTGGTCAGTATGCATATCATTGGGGGCTAAACCCCATTTCTGAAAATGCTTGATAATACCATAATGTCAAATTTTGTCCATTTTCAAGATAAGTTGCTACTAGTTATTTTTGAAGTCGTCTTTGAACAGTCAAATGTCAGTTTACCTGAAAAGAAACAATGCAGTTACTAATGAAAAGTGTTTACATTAATGCATGCAAGATTTCACAGCTTTAGCATTATTCCTTCATAATCAACCTATGAACTTTTCAGCCCACTCTCATATGCAAATAAAAGAAATTTTAGTACAAATTATTAGGAATAAATTCAGATGCGATGCAGTTCTGGTTTGTGTCAGGATGGAATATTGTTGATGTCCTTTTCCTATTGTGACAGCTCATAGAGTTTTTAATAAAGAGTAACCCACTTTATTCAGCATTCATTGACCCAGAGAAAGCCATTAACAAGGTTCCACATTCAGTAGTTTGATTAAGAAAATTAGGGGTAGATGAATTGCTTGTGAGGACCATGTAAGCCATGAAATCTGAGGAACAGGAAGACCAAGAAAAGGTATGGGAAGAAGTGGGGAAGGCTGATCTTAACAGAGTGACCCTCACAAAGGAAATAGGAAAGGACTGCAACATGTGGTGAAACACTGAGTTGAATAAGCCCCAGCAAACCTACACAAACATAAAAATCTCATAAAATAATAATAATTGTAATTATGATGTTGGTAGGATTTCCATGAAATTCTTCAAAGGATCACACCATATCCATAAGGGCCATATAATCTTTCAAGTATTTCTTGACTATGATAACTCAAGCTATTGTAAACGCAGTCTATAGGTTGAGCTGCTAGATCAACTGTTGAAATAACAGACCGGAATTGGATCTGGAATGAAACTGAAATAGGAATCAGATTGGAAGAAAATGAATATCTGACTTTAATTCTGGACAAATGTCTGTCCACAAGAAATGATTAGGATTTGTTGGCAACTACCAGATAAAGAAGCATCCTTGTCATTTCTTTCACCTTTTAAGGACATTTTGTATATATAATCCCTTTGAGATATACTAAAGGGCTTATGTATCCAAAATGGAGATGAGTCCAGTGTGTCTACTTCTTTGAATGCCGGAGTAATATCTAACATATTTAAGTTTTATAGTTGTGAAAATCTCTCTATAGCAAAGTCAACAAATTGTTTCCGCTTCTTACACTCTTTATATTTCTGGACATTATCTTTGTGTTAAAAGTTCATAATTCTCTGGCTCCACATGATATGAAAATTGTATTAACAGAAAAGAAAATTTCTTTGTATCAATGAGTTTGCAACCCAAGGTTTATGAAGTATTGTATAGAAAGATCATTTTTATGAAAGAATACAAACGTACACATAGACACACTGCTGACCAATAGTTTTTAAATTTCAGATCGACTGCTTTGAGTAATGATATTCTTTAAAGTTATTTGCAACTAATATTTGTGAACAGTTTTAAATTTTGCTTTGTTCCCTACAATAAATCTAATTCCTGAGCATTACTTCAATGTTTGAACAGCACATGAATATCTTAGCACATATGTAACACATGTGACACATGTAGGAAACATGCATGTATATGCACATGTGTATGTCTCATTTGAATGAGTTGTGACTAAACCGGAATCAATTTAACTGAAGTAACCTAAATGTTCTTTTTTTCCTATAAAAATAAAGTGAATGAAAAATATTCCATCAACAGGAAACTTAGTATAAATCCAGGTTTGTCTTCCATATAATAAGTAAGTATACTTTTTAAATGTTTTTATCTGAATAACAGGTGTGTGAAAAATAATGGTAGAATATGAATTTCAAATATCAAATTTCCATCAAATATTTTTAGGAATTTTTTATAACAAAGGTAAGTCAGAGGAACTTATTCTTTAGTGAAATGGTTATACTGACAACAGAAATATCTCAAACAAATCACCAAGAAATCATTGTTGTCGACTAAATCTTTCTAGTCTTCATGTTTCTTACTCTAACCATAAATCTGCCTCTAATCTTTAGTAAATTATAGGTTCCTCTGCAAAGGCTTCTTTTTAATGATGAGACCTTGCAAATTTTCCCTATTTAACATACCTGCCAGTGGTTCACCTTACTTTCTGGCAAGGGTAAATGCATATGATCATCTTAGCAAGCAGCTACAAACAGAACAGGAAGATGAGAGCTGTATCCAGTTTCATTAAAATAAGAAGCATCACCTCAAGGACTTTCCGTAATTATACTTCATCTGTCATGCATTGAACCTATATGCTCCTGTTTTGTAGACATCGATGAGTGTGCTGATGGCTTTGGTTGTGAATATGACTGTGTGAACACCAATGGTAGTGCCTACTGTGCTTGTGCAGTTGGTTTTGAATTGGCACCAGACATGAAGAACTGTACAGGTAATTAATATTTTCATTATCCCATCTATAAAGTTTCTTTCATAAAGTCATACCCCATCACCATTTTTTGTTAGTGTAAAAATAAATATGGAATATAGTTGATTCATTTGATTGCAGTATATTACTGGTTCATACTGATCTTCATACTTCTGTTTTGGCAGATGACATAGTGGGTTTTAACACTGACAATGAAACATTAATTCTTAAGGGTAATAAAACAACAGCTTTGAACATTTCTGAAATTGTGTGATTTCAATGAACTATTCAGATCTTGATAAATCAATTTTCTTGGTCATTTTGTCTATCTGAAACTTTTCCACAGTATCAAAATAATTGGGAAACTCTGTTCTAATTATAATCATTATATTCGTTTAAAAAACTAAATATATCTTGCATTTATTAAATTAATAATTGTTAATAATAATTACATTAATTAGTATTTGAACACTGGACATCTGTGTATATAAATTATTTACAAGTGTGTCACATTTTACTCTCTGCCTCTCTTCTTTCATCTAATCGATTTTCTAGTCTATTCTCTCCCAAAATATATTTAAAAAAACCATCCAAAATTCATCAAAACCCCTAAATATTATTTTTGACAGAGATTCCTTGTAAATTTCATTGACAGGGTCAACTGCTGCTGGTATTGCTGGTGGTGGCAATGAGAAACTAATGGAAAACTGAAGAATATTTTTTTCTGTTTTCCTCTTTTCTTCATTCCATATTTCTTTATTGCTAATTTTCTTTGATTTCTTCTTCCTTTTCTCTATCTTTCTTTCCATTCACTCTTTTCATTCATCTACCTTTCCTCCCCCACTTTCTTCCTTCTTCCCTTCCTATCAGTTCCCCCCCCCTCTTCAGCTTTCTTTCTATACCATTGCTGCTGCCATCAGGCGAACATCATTCACACCATCTTACTTCTACTGCCACCACCCTCACCACCCTACTTCCTGCACACCACACATCTTAAGCAAGTGGTTTCTCATCACATCAACAAAAAGAAACAGAAGATAGGAGGGAAGAGGAAGACAGGAGGGGGAGGAGACTGAAAGGAAAATAAAGTAGCAGAAGGAGAAGCCTAGGTCTAGACAGACCATAAAATTTCAGTGCCATTGTAACAACTCAGCTGAAAACTGACTACTTCACACACACACACACACACACACACACACATATCCATACAAACATCGTATATTTATGAGACGGCGTACAAAGTTTGCAAGCGGCCTAAACAGAGAATTCAATAGCATGGAAAAATCCCGCTTGAAAACAACGCCACTGGAGATCTGAAACGCCCCCATGAAAAAAGGAGTAGACAGAGCATCCTGGGTTATAGTAAATATAAAATCAAATCCTAAAGCCTCCTTTAAGTTTGTCAAAGCAACTGCCCCTGTGCCTTGGAACTCTCCAAAAGATGGTCCCTTCACGGGAAACCCAATGAGGGATAAGAGTAACACTGAATGAATTCCCGATGAATTCTCAGCAATTCTTCTCGAATCATGCAAGCAAGCACTTGCAAAACCATTGTAGCTTCTTCAGAACTTTCTTTGCAAGTGGTCAGCTCTCAGGCGACTTGAAGGAGGGAATAATATGCTCTTATTCATAAAGGAGGAAGCAGAGTAGATGCTAAAATTATAAACCTCTGAAGGAAACTAATTGCGTTCCTTTAGGAGAATGACACCCAGCATGATTTTCGACCTAGTAGATGCTGTCTGATACAGTTCTTACATCACCACGACTGGGTGTTAAATCAGCAGCTCAACAACTTAAGTCTGGTTCTATATTTGAGAGATGAGGAATTATATACATTATTTACATTAGTTAAATTTGACGGATATTTGTGACATGTCAGCCACTGGGAAAGGCTGAGAAATTTAGATCTGGACGTGATGCGTCTCGACTTTGCAAAATCCTTTGATAAAGTCAACTACGGTATGATATATCGTCAGCTGCGTTATCTGGGCGTAGTCAGTAAACTTGGAGAGTGGTTACACGACTTTCTAAAGTAGTAATAGGCAACGGGGCTACCTCCGAGGAAACGCAAATGATGAGTGGTGTCCCACAGGGTACTCTCTTGGGGCCGCTGCTATTCATATTGGCCTTCTCAGGCATGGCCTCTGCTGCTCAGTTGGCCACCATTGCTGGCTATGCAGACGATACAAAAGTCTCTCAGAGGATAGAGAAACCTGGAGATGTTGAATACCTGCAACAAGAGTTGGACACAATATACAGGTGAGCTGAGGACAGTAACACGCAGTTTAATGCTGGAAAATTCTAATCCTTGCGCTACCAGCTTACGGAGGTGAATGACATGCGGACAGGATACACTGGCCCAGGTGAGATTGCAATCCCTGAATCAAAATCAGTGCGCAACCTGGACATTGACATGAATAATGATGCATCTTTCCATGTGCATATGACTGAGTTGGCGAGAAAACGCAGGCAGCTAACCGGTTGGATCCTTAGAACCTTCAGAATAAGAGAATAGGAATCTATGATCGTCCTCTGGAAGACATTTGTCCTCAACCGTTTAAATTACTGATCTCAAATATGGTCACCACACAGTGTAAAATTAACAACGAAACTCGAAGCAATTCAGCGAAGCTACACAAAGTAGATCGTCTCAATGTGGCATATCAGACACTGGGAAAGGCTGAAAAACTTAAGACTCTAGTCCCTAGAACAAAGGCGGGAAAGTTAAGCAATGATGTACATCTGGAAAATACTAAGCAGTACAACGAGGCGCCACTACAAGACCAGATACTGCAACAGCTTGGGTTTCAATATCCTTCCAAAAGAGTCTGAGAGGCCGACATGGAGTGGATGTAGGTGTCTTCAAAAGAACTGGATCTCCTGTCAAGAATTCCGGATGAACCTAACTCGCAGCAGCAAACGCAAATGAGGGAAACAACATGAAACACCCTCATTCACCAAGTACCATAAATCAGAGGAGGATATATAAACACACACGTACCAAAGCTTTCCTCACTCCATCCATCCATACAAACCGAGATCTGCCTCTAGTTCTGTTGTCTACCTCTTCAGCTTTCATAACCCTCCTTACCATCCGCTCCTCATCCATCCTCTCCATGTGGCCAAACCACCTCAACATTCGTCTATCCAATTTGGTTGTTAGTTTTTCTCTCATTCTTGCTCGCTTTCGCAACTCCTCATTCCTCATCCTGTCCATCCATATTTAAATTAAACAGCCACAGAGACATCACACAACCCTGTCTTAACCCCACCGTCACATCAAACCACTCACTTACTTCACCACCCACCCTAACGCACGCTCTACTTTCTCTATAAAAACTCTGAATAACTCTCAACAATCTACCATCTACTCCATACAACTGCAACACTTGTCACATTGCATCCCTATCCACTCGGTCATATGCTTTCTCTAGGTCCATAAAGGCCGAATACACCTCCTGCATTTTTGCCAACAACTTCTCACACATCTGTCTTACTGCATATTTGATCTGTACACCTCCTTCCACTTCTAAAACCACACTGCTCCTTCCCTAGTACACTCTCTGTCTGGCTCCTCACACTTAGAACCAGAATTCTCTCATAGCGTTTACCAACCACATACAACAGACTTATGCCCCTAAAATTTCCACTCTCACATTCATCCCCTTTTCCTTTG
>JAOPJW010002798.1:14973358-14983501 GCA_027122535.1 Octopus maya | reverse complement strand
TGAGAGTACCTTTACTTAATATGTAAGAATAGAGTAGGAACTTGATACTGTTTACTCATTGTAAGTCATGGGCCTATGAAAGATACAGAAGATTCTCTAGCAGTTTAGCAGGGAGCCAATACATCAAATGAGATAAAGAAATACAGATATTTAGCAATATTGGAATTCATTTCATAAAGTCTATGGATTGTTTACTGGATGTAGATGATAGGTTCTGTTAACTATGTAGTCATCTGATTGCAGTTGTGATGAAAGCAATAATAACTGATACTTCTGTTGACAACAAGAAGTTTCTTTCTGTTTGTGGAAGGTAGACTGTACGAAGCTGAATGGTCAAGGAACATAGACATTAGATGTAGAAGATTTGTAGTGGATGAAGAAAAAATTGACAAGCATCATATGTTAAATGTGTAATGCTAATAAGCATGAAAAGCAAAGCAATTAAGTATTGAAGTCATGAGTCAATGTGTGCAACGGAGATGCCTGTACAACATAGACATGTGATACATATAAACAGATGAAAATGTCTGATATGTTGTTGATGATGAAGACTCATATAACAAGTAAAGTAGTGAGGCTGGATCTAAGGATACTAGACTTCTCAAAAGAAATTATTAATACTAGAGACAAGATGCAATATGACATATAACAGACCATTTTAAGTTAGTGTTAAAATAATGATAACATAGCTATGTCACTTGGACTAACATACATTCTATGGTATCTTGTATGAAGTCAGTACTGGAGTGAGAGCCTGATTTGGATAGACATGTTTCAGTTTTATGAGAACTCCTCAGCAAGAAATAATGTTTATCAGTAATGACAAATTATGATGACAAAGATGATGATAACAGTGGTGATGACAACAACGGTGGTAGTGGTGGGGATGGAGAAGATAGCAGCAGTGGCAGTACAGGAGATGGAAACAGCAATGATGATGGTGATGAAGACAAAGAGGAAGTAGGTGATGATGATGATATTGGTGGACAGCAGCATCTGAGGTGGTGGCCATGGCAGTTGCAGTTGCTGGTTGCTGGTCGCTGTTGTTGTTGTTATTCATTACATGATTGTTTG
The DNA here is from genome assembly GCA_027122535.1 of Octopus maya. Lineage (NCBI taxonomy): Eukaryota > Metazoa > Mollusca > Cephalopoda > Octopoda > Octopodidae > Octopus > Octopus maya. The sequence goes on along the minus strand of JAOPJW010002798.1, from coordinate 14,982,427 downwards.
CATCAGCCTTAGTGTCTGTTTTTTTGTGGGGCATGTCCCTTTGTGGTTTTGTGGTTTTCTCATGTTCTTATTTTGTGTTACCTTTTTATATAACAGGTGTAACTCTACTTATTTTAAGGCAATAGAAAATTACATTAGGCTGTCCAGTATTGTTGTATATGTATGTGTCTGCCCATGCACACGTGCTTGTCTTTCTGTCTCCATTACCTATCTGTGATAACACTTTACAATGTGATTTTCTATGTTTCGGTAGATATTGATGAATGTGAGAAGAATAATGGTAAATGTGAGCACCAGTGTGTCAATACGATGGGAGGTTACTTCTGTAAATGTGACCCAGGTTACAATCTCAATCCAAATGGCCGCACTTGCTCAGGTAGGTAAATTAAAATATTCTAAAATATGATTTACCGTTCTTCACTACTTTTTCTCCTCTTGGTTCTTTCTTTCTTATTTCTTTTTCTCTTCATCATGTTGGTGGTGCTTTCCAAACACAGTTAATGAGAAGTAGTTAGAGGCAACCATCATCAACATTCAACATCCATTTTCCATGCTGGCATGGGTTGGACAGCTTAACAAGAACTGGCAAGGCCTAAGGCCACACCAAGTTCCATAGTCTGTTTTGACTTGGTCTCTATGGTTTGATGCCTTTCCTAATACCAGCCACTCCACAGAGTGTACTGGGTACTTTTAAGTGGCACCAGCACCCGTACCCATACCAATGCGCTTTTTATACGGCACCTTAGTTTTAGGATCTCAATTTTGTTGTGGTGGGCGGCTGACCATGCCACAGATAGGGACCGATGGCAACATTAAATTAGCCAGGATTGAAAGCACAACACCTCTTATATTGGGATCTATTCTTTGTGGAAACAGAAAAGGATGTGGCAGATAGGCTGATAGTATCATTGGACTGGTAACACTAGAGTGGCACCAAATACAGAGTCTACTCAAGATATTTGGTTGTCAGTTTTTGTAAATCATTTTGCCCATGGAGGAAGAAACCACTTCCTTTCATATGTTGTGAAAAGGTCATGAGATAAATGACAGTGAGGAATTAAAGCCCACAATTTTCAGAAGCACAGAATCTATCAAATATTTTTATATGAGAAATTATATATTATTTTCACAATATCTAAATATACACTGGCCATATTTAGAATCAGTTGTGGCTTGTATAGTTTATTAAAAATCAGTTGCAGAATCAAGAAAAATGCTGAGAAAAGTCAGAACATAATGGTGGTCCAAGAAGTGAAATTTTCAATTGATAGCATTATGTATCAGTCAAAATATCATTTCTATATTCACCATTCTTGTTGCTCTAGAACAGCTACAGTCTGGAGAAAGCTAATTTAGTTATACAAATGAATAGATACACTGGTCTGCCTTATAAAAATAAAGATGAGGAGGTGATGATGAGGAAGAGTATTAACACACCTGGTTGTACCAGTGATAAAGAGGAAAAAATAAAGAAAGGTTACAGAGGTAAGAGAACTGAAAACAATGTCTTCAATTATAAGCTTACTACTACAATTTTTAAAATTTCAATACTAATTGATTACAATAAAACTGTCAAATGAATTCTATCATTAAACTAAGTTTTTCATCATTTGCCCATTGTTTTAAAACAATTTTCAGCCTCACTGTGTAACACACTTACTGCCCCTGATAATAATAATAATGTAACAGTGAAGAGTGTTAAGTGTCTCACCAGAGCTAAGCTAATTGCTGGAACTAAATGCCAACTTGCTTGTCCAGAAGGCTATGAAGTAAAAGGTCCTTCATTCTTGGAGTGTTTAGAAAATGGTACTTGGTCAAAATTCAAGTCTACCTGCCAAGGTAAGCGTGGGTGTAATTTTTTTAAGTGTATGTGTGTGTGTGTATGTGTGTGTGTGTGACTGTGTGAGTGTGTGTGTGTGTATGTGTGTGTGTGTGTGTGTGCGCGCACGCGTGGTTGTGTTTCTTCCTTATATGTCTCAGGAAAGCAAGAGAATGTTACAATAATCGTTCTACTCTTCAGGATGGGCTTCTTCTTCCTGCAGCTACTAACAGTGCTCACCCTTCACCCACCCTATGACTTGAATTGGGTTGACATTAATGAGAAGCTAAATATGTATAAGCTGTTTTATGTCATATTCTCAACAGATGTAGAACAATTATGTGTGTGAGTTGTTTTAGTTCTTCAGGATTCTAACTAGAAATCAACCTATTCCAGAAGTTCTAACAAAAAAAAAAAAAAAAAAAATCAACCCATATCAGAATGTCTAAGATTCAATTCATACTAGGTCCAACTTATATCAGATATTTTTACAAGGAATCGACTCGTATCACAAGCTTTAACTAGAAATTTACTTGTTTCAAACCTTTGAATTCAAAATCATTCTAATTAGAAATGAACTCATACATTCTAGTTAAGGATCAATTTATACTAGAGTGTCACTAGGAATCAACTCATACCAGACTTTCTAGTTAGGGATCAACTCAAACTAATCATTCACTTTGCAAAGAACTCACCACTTCAGCATGATACAGGGCCACTCTATAATCAAATTTATTCAATTTGTATATATGTATACATGTAGGTGTTTATGTATTAGTGCATGTTATATTTTTGCATAAATGGAACTCTCTCCTGAAGTCGGTAGAACTCAGCAACAACAGTTTGGAGTAGATACTCTCACTCTGATTGCAATCTTCTGATGGGCCTGTCAACATTATCAACCCTCCATTCCACACAAGATGCCAAGAATAAGTTCTACAATCAGCTCTCTAGGAAAGTACAAATGGAGAACAGCTAGTGCTACTTGATGATTTCAACACCAGAGTGGGTGCTGACCACGACTCCTGGCAAAGGTGTCTGGGTCAGTACAGGGTTGGCAACATGAATGAAAATGGGAAATAGCTGCTTAAGCACTGTATGCTCCATGGACTATGTGTCACCAACACCTACTTCAAGGGCAAAACTCAACACAGGGTCTCCTGGTGTCACTCTCACTCAGGACACTGACATCAGCTAGATGTGATCATCACAAGACACAACTACTTGAGGAATGTGTACCTGTCGCAGTCTTTTCAGAGTACTGACTGTGATACAGACCACTCCCTAGTTTGCTGAAATCTCAAACTCCAATCAAAAATGTTGCACTGCACCAAACCCCCAGGCAAGTAGTGTATTAGTGCTACTTCAACACAGCAGCCAGCTAAGACAGATGCATTCCTCAAGTCACTGGAAGACATCCACTTTGCAGACCCACCAGGAGACAATGTTCAGCAGAAATGGGATGGGACTCTCTCGGGGACATCATCCATAGCACTGCATTGAAGGCATTTGGGAGGAGAAAGAAATGACACAAAATTGGTTTGAGGTGAGTGTGAAAGAGCTCAATACACTCATGGAGAAGTGTGCTGCCCTGCTGAAGCACAAGTATCAACCCACCAGGACAACGTTGCAAGCATTGAGATAAGCAAAGAACAACATGCAGAAGACAGTGAGATGCTGTAAAAATGACTACTGGTTACAACTATATGAAGACATCCAACTATCGTTTGATATAGGCAATATTCACAGACTGTATGAGGGTATCAAGAAAGCCATCAGCCCAACCCAGAACAAGATAGCTCCACTCAAATCAAGAACAGGGGAAGTCATCAAGGGCAAAATAATGCACTGTAGAACAATTACATGCAATTGAGGAGCTGGACACACTGCCAACTGCTGAAGAACTGAGCTGAGCCAATGATGGCTTACCCACTGGAAAAGTATTGTGTTCTGATGGCATCCTACTAGAGATCATCAGGTGTACAAGGAGAGGCCTACTTGCTGAAGCTACCGTGTCAGTGCTGGGAGGAGGGAACAATCTTGCAAGACATGAGAGACTGTAACATTGTCACTCTACGTAAGAACAAAGGGGACAAAAGCAACTGCAATAATTACCCAGGCATCTTGCTGTTAAGTATCGTCAGAAAGGTCTTTGCTCTCTTAGTCCTAAACAGACTACAGAAAATCACTGAGAGGGTATACCCTGAATATCAGTGTGGTTTCAGATCAAACTGCTCCACCATCAACATGATCTTCTGTCTTTGACAGCTACATAGTACCAAGTGCAAAGACAACCACTCTTCATCACCTTCATTGATCTCATAAAGGCTTCTGACCTAGTCAGTAGAGATAGCCTGTTCAAAATCCTTGCCAAAATTGGAAATCCTCCAAGATTCCTCAGGATTCTCCAATCATTTCATGTGGATATGAAAAGCTTCACTCAATTTGATGTCCCTTCCTTGGAGGCACTCAACATGTGTAGCAGTGGGAATCAGTGCTGTGTGCTTTCCTCCACATTGTTTGGCATCTTCTTTGCAGTCATTTGGGATATCAACTGATGGTGTCTGTCTTCACACCAGATCAGACGGAAAATTGTTCAGTTTGTTGAAGCTGAAAGGTTAATCCAGTGTGTTCCAGATACTCGTCTGAGAAATGTTGTATGTAGATAATGCAGCACTGACAGTGCACTCTGAGGAGCAAATGCAGCACCTAGTGGACAAACTCTCAAAGGCCTGTCAAGAATTAAGCCTGGCTATCAGTTTAAAGAAGGCCAACATACTGGGGCCAAGATGTCGAGCATCCCCCCCTCCACCACCACCACCACCACCACCATTGCCATCAACAACTACAAGCTGGAGGTAGTTGTGAATTCATCTAATGCGGCTCTACCATCTCTGATGACCTCTCCCCAGACCCTGAGATCAGCAAGCAAATTGAACAAGCATCCTCCACATTTGCCAGGTTCACAAAGGGAGTCTGGAAAAACAGAAAACTGGCTGCAAACACCAAGACTGCTGTGTATAAGGCATGCATCCCCAGTACACTACTCTATGACAGTGAGACATGCAGCCTCTACTCCAGATCATAGCGATGTCTTTACACTTTCCACCTTCATAATTTGAGATCTATCTTAGATACCAAGTGGTCTGAGTGAGTCATCAATGCTGGTGTCCTCAACCACACCAAGATGCCCAGTATGCTTACCCTGCCCCAGTAGCACTGTCTGCACTGGTTTAGTCATGTACATCGTATGCTGGATGGGGGGATCCAAAAAGACCTTCTGTATGGGAAATTGGTCACCAACACAAGAGCATGAGGATGACCTCATTTTCGTTTCAGGAGAGATGTGAAGTCATTTGATTTGGACGTCCTGAGAAGAGAAGGGGTTACAAATGGTCAGCCATGCTGGAGATAAATGCTGCAAAAGGGGGATGAAGTGGGTGGAAGAGAATCAAGAACTTGCCATCAAATAACAGCACACCTGAGGAAAGGAAAACCAGTGGTGCCTGTAGAGAGCTCCTTCAAATGCATTCAGTGTATGCAAAGCTGCCACTCCCATGTGGGCCTCTACAGCCACAGCAGATGCTGCACCATCATCAGCAGCTGACACAATTTCTTCAGGTGCAAATCCATGGTCTCTTGAGACCAACGGATGCCATGAGGCTCCATATGTATTTTGTCAACTGTGGCACTGTGATGGCAAGTTAACCCTTTAGCATTTAAACTGGTCATATCCAACCAAAATATTCTACTTGTTTTTTTTTTTGTGTTCAAACTGGCCAGATCTGGCTACTCACATCTACCCTACAATGTCATTCTAAAAGAAATGAACACTCACATCATTGATTATGCATGGTTAATTCAAAACAATGTAAACAAATAGGTATTACATTTGACAGGGTAATCTAAATGCTAGAGGATTAAATAAAATCTTTTATGACTTCCTTGATTTGGTAAGTTACTCAGCTTAACAGCTGTTTCATAACCACTACACTTCAGGATATATACTCATAGCAGAATCTATCAAGTTCCAAACAGGATAGCATGGTCTCTAGTGCACAGGCCTAAGGTCAAGCTGACAGATATCAAAATAGATGTTAGAAACAAAGAACACAAACTTTAGTTGTCACTTGAGAGTACCTTTACTTAATATGTAAGAATAGAGTAGGAACTTGATACTGTTTACTCATTGTAAGTCATGGGCCTATTTTGTTATGCTTCGGGAAAGGGTTAAAGGAAATTAAGTCAGCATCAGTTAATTACTGGTTCCTAATTTATCAGTACTAGAGAGACAAAACAGTAGATGCTCCAAGAAATTATTTGAATACTGACACATGAAATGTTAGGCTTGAATAGAACTTGAATAGAACTTTTTCTCATTTTATATTTTAGATCTCATGATATGAATCATACTTCCTTTAATTTCAAAGAAGAGAAAATGAGAGTTAATTTATGTTATTTCAAAGGACCATATTTAAAGCAAAATAGCCAACACATGGAATTGAAACTAAATCTAAGACCATGGCTTTACTCACCTCACTAGACATTAATGAAGTTATCAAATCACCAAGTACAGAAAACTTTTGGTACAATCAAATGTCCTAACAAATTAAGACTGTAACATACTTTCTCTATCTCATTTCTTGCTATTACCCATCCTCCTTATACTACAAATGCACCTACAAAAATCATGGAAAGTACAACTTTCATATTTTCTTCTGTCAAACTGGAAACCACTCTTTGACATAATTATAAAATGTTTGGTCCATTATTTGCACCATATTCTTATTAAGGGGCCTGCGAAAGGAAATACAAATACCTTCGACTACTGAAATGCTTATATATGCTATGACAGGACAATGTCTTAAGTTAGAAAGTGAATCATCTAATCTTGGAGAATATTTAATGTTATTCTTAGATTGATTTTGGAAGACTATTCTAATCATTTATAACTTCGAAATGTTACAACTGTTTCAAATATTTGCAATTGTCATGGCTTAGCTTCAGATCTTCTGTCATGGCTACTTTATTATTTTCTCAGGCATAGTGCATATCTTTCCTTCCTAAGATATTTAAGATGTAATCTGAAGGAGATTTTGTTGATGTTTCAAACAATCAAAGTGACTCCTACAGGAAATTCTTCATTTGTAAAATCTTTGTTGCTGTTATTTGGCCTCAGGTTACCTTTGAGTAGGCACCTATGATAAAAGTTACTTCAGAAATACCCATCCTGCCCTATTTTTAAAGACAGTAGGGTGTGATTTAAGGGAAATATGATTGTTATTTCTAGTATAAAGGTAACCACATTGGCTTGTGTAAAATCTTTATACTGAATAGAGCTGGAACTTCAATTTGAAAATGGTCCTCTTTTTTTCTTTTTATCTTCTCTCTTCTCTGTTGCCTTTCATTATTGGTCATATGAAATTTTGCAATATTATTTTATTCCCTTAGTTTTACATGTTTACACTTTTATCACCCTCAAAGTAGTTTTCATTTGAAGCAATGCAGTGGTCCCGGCACATTTTCCACTATTCAAAGCAGTGCAGAAGCTCTTGCAAAGGGTTGCTTTTTAATGCCTCCATCGTTTTTTCCTCCACCTCTTCCACATAGGCAAATTCTGTAGCACCAGCTTTCATCACTAGTGCTGACCTTTGGAAAAATGTTCGGATCAGCTTCCAACTGTTCTTTCAGTTCATGACAGGCATTCAGTTTTGGTTTTCCATGAGCAAACAAGCACAAATTTTGCTGCAACTTTTTTCATTCACAATTCCTTGACCAAAATTCGTTGGCAGGAGTTCCAGGACACACCAATCATATCAACAAGATCATCAATTGTTTGGTGACAGTCCTCCAAGATCAGTTCATGAATTTTCCTGATGTTTTCATTCGTTCAGGAGGTTGATGGTTATCCTGAACGAGGTTGATCTTCAAGTGACAAGTGACCATTCCTAAAGTGTGGAAACCACTCATAAACTTGTGTTATGCTCCTAGCAGTGTCCTTGTAAGCTGTTTGAAGTATGACAACTGTTTCAGCCACCATTTTCTCCTGCAGAAAACAGAAGTTTACGAAGCATGCTGTCCTTTTGTTTCAGTCATTGCAAAAATCTATGAACAGGGTAGAAGCACTGCAAAACAAAGATGCATTACGTGGCAGTGTGACCACAACCACCATTGCTGGTCGGCAGACTTATGTTTGGGGGTTGCATCATGTGGCTTATAGTGGCAGAAGCCTGGACTACTATGGGTTTGTCCCACAGAGAACATTGCCGGTTAATGTAGGGTGACTGAGCTTTCTTCACATCAATTGAATCCCTCCAATAGAAACACTCTCCCACCTCAAATTCATCCTACATCATTACCACAATTCAGTTGCCATTTCAAAGTAACAGTCAATTCCTGTATTCTGTAAATAGAGACACATCTCTAAGAGTTTGTAATCAGTATGTTAGTGTAATTTTCCTTTAAAAGCTAACCAGGAATTATTGATATTGTCTCATCACCCTTTGCAGACATCAATGAATGTGAGATCAACAATGGGCAGTGTAGCAACATATGTATCAATGAAGTGGGCAGTTATCATTGTGAATGTCCAGATGGACTCAATTTAACATCTGATGGTCATTCTTGTCTAGGTGAGTAACTATAGTATGCCATCTGATATTACTGAGGGGATTTTAAATATCCTTATAAAAAGTAAAGTTTGTTTGTATGTTGACAGCTGAAAACACTAAGTAAAATTGATAGTATTTCAGGTTTTTCATGCCATTTAAATTAATTTGACCATTCCGCAGACAACTGTGCGCTTGTTTTCTGCAAATGGATCAGTGGTGGCGGGGAGTTGGTGGTGTATTGGTTCCTATGTCTAGCAATCCACATACTGTATATTTAAACACAATGTCTATATATCCTTATAAAAAGCAAAGTTTGTTTGTTTGTTTGTACGTTGACTGCTGAAAACACTAAATAAAATTGATAATATTTCAAGTTTGTCATGTTAAATCAATTCGACCATTCTGCAGATAACTGTGCACTTATTTTCCAAAAATGGAATGAGGAGAGATGCCAAGTTGGTGGTGCATTGACCCCTATTTCTAGCATGTACAATCTATTTCACTGTAATGCTTTCCACAGAGTGAAAAAATACCCCACCTATCAAACAATCCACCTCCAACTTACACTCCCCTAAGTTTATACAATACATTTATTCCTTTGAAGTTGCCGCCGAACCTCTGTCTCCCGCTCTCTGTCTC
>JAOPJW010002798.1:14762733-14773368 GCA_027122535.1 Octopus maya | reverse complement strand
CATAGATCCATGTATGTGTATGTGGTACATTGGCTTCGAGATGCACTGATTTCTTTATTGTATGACATCTGCTTCTAACTTGGCCAAAGAGAAAATGATAAAAAAAGTTAGTTCAAGTAGTTGAAATCCTATCAATGGCAGTGAATGAGTAGTTAGGATTAGGGCATCCATCCAACAACAGAATATTTGCTTCCACAATTTACAGGCAAATATCAGAGAAATCCCACCATCTAAAAAGTGTGACAGGATACAAAATATATTTACCTATGTCAAAGTGGAGATTTACAAACTCTATGTACTTCCTTCAGGGGTTACAAGTATAGACACAGTACCAGATCAAGATTATGGTGGAATTAAACTCAGGTGTGTAGGGTCTGCCTCCCATATTCATTAAATCTACTGTAACACACTTGGGCAAAGTTTTCAGCCATCGCTTTGTGAGTAGAATCACATAGATGGAGATCTGTCACGTGTATATAAATATATATACACTCGTGTGAATATATATTTGAATTTAAATGTTTAAATTTCCTTGGTTTCCTGTTGTACACCAATCAGGCCTAATTTATAATCTCACTCTTAATACATACTTATGAGTTTTATGCAAATTTCAAGAAGACAAAGATTTTGGATGTTGTTAAGTTTTCTTCTTTTTTTTTTTTTTTTGTTTGCTTTAATATTTTTTAGTCTATTAAAAATGTAATTAGTTACAAAAATAATTTTTTGTTTTATTTGAAGATTCACATTGGAAATAAAAAAATAAAACACATCAAAAAACATTTACAGTCACTTAGTATATCTAATAATCACCCACTCACCCATTCAAATTCAGAAAAAAAAAAAAAGAAGAAAAAGACAATTTCCTCATGATGTCATTTGGTTCCAGACAATTTTCAAAGCAGACATGACATTTAAAGGAAAGACTCAGCTTATTTAAAGTTGATAAAATTGTACGTAGAACATTGTAAACATTTGGACAGTGGAGTTGTCATTGACTATCTGAGTACAAAGTAACACGGAAAAAGGAAATTGTCTTTTCTTGTCACAGCATTGTTGATGTAGATGACATTAATTGCAGTAACCAAGTCATGATATGTAAAAATATTTTACTGGGGTGGGGTCAATATCTTGACCCTTAAAAACGTTCATGCATTTTCTGTTGCAATGATTATACCATTATGTGTGTTTGTGTGTATATTTCAAAACCTTTTACAGCATCATTCACTTCTCTGTGATCCTTCAGGGCATTGGACTTATAAAAATTATACTGAAGGTAAAAGTTTCATGAAATGAAAGGTTGTAAAAGAATTTGAATGCCTCTACAAAAGAAGAGGTCAACATACATATACACACATACAATCAATCTCACTCCTCTTCTCCTTACGTCCGGCCTAACCACTGAGTATGAATGTATAAAATAATAAAAATGAACAACTCTACAGAAAACATAAACATGAAGATGTCAGCTAAAAATTGATGGATGTGATATGTGTTCGCTGCTTGTCTGATGCCGATATACTTGTTGTGGTTCCGTAGTATTTGTTGTCCAAATCCTGATATTCCGCTTGAAACCGGCCGGTGGAATGGTTTCTGTCATATCTAAATTATCTTCTGATGTTATTTCTTGGTTTCGAAGTTTTATCTTTTTCGTCATACTCATCACATCATTAGGCCAAAATGTCCACTGAAAGACTCGGTATAAGAACCTAAAATGAGAAAAAGGAGGAAAATCACCATTTAAGAAAAAGAAAACACTCATACACACAAACAAGAATGTCAACTAACATGAATTTGTTTTTACAGTCAAAATATATAATATTCCCTTCAAGAAAGTTATATTTGTTTTATAATATCTAAAGTATAAAATGATTATTAAAACAACATAAGCTTTACATAACTGGAACACATGTAGACTGACACACTTTAAAATGTTTCATGTATAAGTTTATTAAAAGAGCTCACCAATCAGATTGAATTACACAAATATTTAGGTTTGCCAAGATTCCAGCCAACCTACAGTTATTGCAGTGTTAGTTTGTTAGCTGTCACAACCATTCCAATTTAGAAATTTCTTCAAATGTCAGTGTCAATAAACTGAAGGATTTTAACCCTTATGTAGAATATATATTTTAATGTCTAAATCCTTTCTAACCTACATATTCGACTTAAAAATATTTTCTATCCATTTTCCTAATCTTTAAATTGCTTCAACTTCCTCTTCACTGAGTAAAATATTTCATTAAGATATACAAATAACTGCAAACACTAAATAATTTTACTGTTTCTTTTCTTTCTCTCCTTTGTATGTTTACGTGTATGCACACGTGCACACACATACACACACAGGCATGACTGTGTGGTAAGAAGTTTGCTTTTCAGCCATGTGGTTCCAGGTTCAATCCCATAGTATGGACCAGTGTCTTCTACTATAGCTCCAGGCTTGCCAAACTTTTGTAAGTGGATTTGATAGACAGAAACTGAAAGAAGCCTATCATATGTGTGTGTGTGTGTGTGTCTTACTGTCTTCTTGCCTTGCCTTGGCATTGTGTGACAGTTGTAAATGAGTGTCACCATCATGCAAATAGTGTGTTTCACTTCTAATCTTTTGTGGAAACAAGTTTGATCAGAAACAGGTGAGTGTTGGTGACTGGAAGGGTTTCCAGCTGTAGATAATATGCCTCAACAAATCCCATTCAAAGTGTATCAGCATTGAAAAGTGGATGTCAGAATAATGATGATATATCATTTACCATTATAAAATGCTGCCTATGCAACAAGGAATAACACTAGTTTTATGCCTTATCCATATCCTTCCTACTTTCGCCATGCAACCTTTCTTACTCATCATGGGGTTTTTGCGTAAAGGATTACCACCAGTCATCACCACTTCTCCCCGCAGATAACGAGGGTCACTGCCTCCATAGCCAAATGGAACAAAATCCTTACGTATCAGGACTTGTCAGTGAACCATTTCTTCCAGCCTGTAGTGTTTGGCATGGCTGGACTGCTAACAGCAAAGTTATTTTCATTGTTGACAGCTTGCCTTACCAAGGTGTCAGGTGATGCCCATGAAGGTGCTTGGCTGTTCCAATACCTTAGCCTTGTCATCACCTGTGGTAATACTGCAGGTGTGTTGGCTTGCTTCGGTAGGTTCCATTGAGCCTTGTAGTGTGAGACCAACTGAGACACTTTCTTTCTTTCTTTCTTTTTGTTTTTCAGTTTTTCTTTCTTCACTCATGTTTGCATTTTCTTTGGTTTGGGATTTGTATTTTAATGTGGTTTTGTGCTATACATGTATCATATACATACATGTTATATAAGTAATAAAATAAAATAAAAAAACTCTTTACTGACACACATCACTTTCTCTTACCACTGTCCACATGTTTTACTTTCTTTTCACGTCAGTCATTCTGTTTCTACAAACATACTTTGTTTATTTTACCCATTCATCCTAGTTTTGTTATCACAGAGCACTGTTGCTCTTCTAAGTTAATGGATATCTCACTGAAAAGTGAAAACCACCAGCCTTACTGAAGACTTACACACATACATTTCTCTATCTATACATGCATACATATTTGACAGATAAGTATACACACACAGCTTCTTCAGGAGGTACAGGATGTTACAGAAGCACTCAGCTCAGAGTGCACAGATTCTTATAGCAGAATCAGCCATAAGCTAATGAAGGTGGTTACATAACCGATGTTCTTTCCCAAAATTTGGTGATTTTTCTATGTTTGAGCAAAATATTGGAAATGGAAATGAGGGCAATTAAAATTTTGCCAGTTAAACAGTAGGTTACCCAAAAGAGATTCACAAATCCAAGTGGCTTCAAATGACTTACAACACTCACAGGAGATCTATGGCATATCTCTGCGATGTTTCATATCATGTGATCTGGATTATTTTTAGCATCACACACACACACACACACACACACACACACACACACACACACAAGGCTAGGTGCAGATGTGACTGTATGGATCAAAAGTTTACTTCTCAAGCAAATGGTTTTATATTCAGTCCCATAGCAAGGTACTTTGAGCAAGTGTTTCCTATATGGACCCAAGGTGAATGAAGCCTTGTGATTCCGTAAACAGAAAATGAGAGAAGTCCATCATAAATAAATATCTATTTACATGCGTGTGTGTGTGCTTATATTTGTGCTTTTCTGAAAATCATTGAACTACATGCAATGACATTGTCATTTGAACTGTTATCAACAAATGATCTGTTGGCTTTGCATCTTTGAAGATGTGTGGAATTAGAGATCACTTATTTGAAAAACAGTTAAAGGTTAGTGACAGGGAAAGCATGTGGGCGAAAACTAAGTCACATTAACGTTCATCTAACCCATGTAATCCTAGAAAAACAAGTCTCAAAGTAAACAAATCAAGTTTATATAAATAGTAGAAAAGATTACTGGTATCCTCTCCACCAAAGGAGGAATTGGAAATAGAAACTTTGGAAAATCAACAACAAAATCATTGCTGCTTACCTGGGAATTAAAGCAATAACTGAGGTAATCACAACAATCAAGACATGAGTTGGTTTGGCCAATGTGTTTTCCATGACCCAATAAGGATTACCAGGGTGTTCACAATCTAAACAGAAAGCATGCACCACGATCATACAGCACCAAAAGAAGAGAAAGTTTATCACCATTAGAAACCATTGGATCCATGTCTGGAAAAAGAAAACAAAAAAAAAATCACTCAGTGATTCTCAATAAATATTAGTCTAGAAGCTAGGATCAATTAGTTATAAAGCAATGATTACAATCAAATACCCAAGATGTTTGAAATCAAATAAACAGATATGGAGAGTAATTTCCTGGGTTTGCCAATCATGCTGATGAATTTATCAATAATGTCTTTGTAATTGTGTGGTACTCTGGTTTCAGAGGTTTCTGAAAATGGTTGATTATAGATATCTAGCACTTGGAGATATTTTTACTAATTTTGTTGATGCTATAAGAATTTATAAACCTCCAAGAGAACATGAAATGATACCTTGTAAAGATTAGATTGAAAAATCCTTTTTAGATAGAAAAAAAAATCAAATGCTGCTCATGGGACATGAAGCCACATATCCTGTACACATGACAGATGTTCTACCATTGTAACAAAGCAATCCTTTGAATTCATCATCATCATCAACATTTAACGTCTGTTTTCAATGCTGGCATAAGTTTGATGGTTTGACAGGAACTGGCAAGACCAGGGGCCACACTGGGTTCCATAGTTTGTTTTGGTTTGGTTTCTATGGTTGGATACCCTTCCTAACACCACCCACATTACAGAGTATACTGGGTGCTTTTTATGTGGCACCAGCATCAACAACAATGCTTTTTACATGACACCTTGGTTAAAGAATTATTTTTACTAAATATATATCAAAGACATTAAAAACCTCCATATTTAATGAAACCAATAAATAATTTTCTACTGTATTTTCTCAACACATACAGTTAAACATGAATTTTGTGTCAATTTCATCAACTATGATTATTCCATTAGTTTAATCAACAGAACTACCAATTCATTGAATTATGGTCTAAGTAGATGAATATTCCACAGTATATCTCCCTTATATGATCTCTAGCCAGATTCAATTTGCCACATTATGCGTGACAAGGCTCATCCTTTGAATTACAGGTACAACTAATCTGTCAAATTTTCAGCTCCTATTTTTTTTTTTACTCAATTTCACACCAAGCTTAGACCAAACTAAGACTATGACGCAAGACACTTGTCTAAAGTGTGATACCATGAAATCAAACTTGAGGCCTCCTGATTTAGCTATGGGTTAACATGCATGGGTATATTTTTTATACATATACATCGTACATTCAATTTATTGAAAATATGACCTCAAGTTTAACAAAATGTTAACCAGTTCCAAAGTCCTACAACTAGTTTTATTGGCAAGGTTTAATCACTTGAGGTTCCTATCTTCAAAGGGATTCTTCTTTTTCTTATTATTTGATGAAAATTCTCAGTTTATTTTGTTGGATATGATGGATAGTGTCAGCTATCCACAGCCAGTAGACTAAAGTGACACCTGTTTGCTGATCATGCTTCAAGAACTCTGTGGTGAACTCGTACAGTTCCAAGCAATGATGATTTTTGTAGGTGTTATATCTTTACATGTATACCAATCTTTTTGAAGTTGGTCGTTGAATACTGATGCTTCCATGCACAACAATTACTATTGATATTGTGTCCATTCTCTTCATTGTCCACAACTTGCATATTTCCTACTTCAAACTGTCATAGCTGTTCACTTTTCCTTCTTCTTTTGCTTTGATTTTGTTGTCACCAAAACATGCTACATCAATTATCATGAAAGGTTTTGTGTTTTTGTTCACCACAAAAACATCAGATTTTCAGTGTCTGATCTGATGATCACACAGAATCATTGCATCAGGATTTTGCAGTCTTTATTTTCAGTAATTCCTGGGGTTTGGTCATGCCATGTCTTTGAAGTCCTTGGATTATTTTTGCCATGTTATGTTCTCTTTTGTAGTTGTGTTGTACCAATTTTGGGCATTCACTAACAATGTGCCATACCATTTCACCCCTCTCACTACACATTCTGCATTTGTCACTCTCAGTAGTGTTGTCAATTCTGTTGGTTCATATAGTTAGTCCTTAATGCTTGTTCTTGTGGTGTGCACATAAGTGCTTCTGTTTCTATTTTCAAATCATTCCTCTGCATCCATAACCACTGGTCTTCTACATCTGTCTTGGTATTTGTACCTCTTGCAAACTGACGGTACATATTTTTTTCTTTCCATGCTATTTCTTTTTTCATGTTATTTCCCTCTTTAAGTTTTTCTTTCTTTACACAATTATCAATTTTGATATTGCCTGACTTCTTCACATATTTCAACAATGCTTCCATGGCATCTTTTACATAACACCCTAAGCTGTTTTTCTCTGCTTCTTTACATTCTTAGCAACTGATCAAACCTCTCTCACCCTTTCTTCTGGACAAGTAGTACAGCCTATCAGTGTCACTTTTGGGAATTAAATGCTTTGTGTACTATCAATATTTTCCTTGTTTTATTATAATTATTAGTAATATTGTTGTTATTTGAATGTAAAATGACCACATTCTAAAAATTCTTTTGTAAGGCCAATAAATGGAGGGATGTCATGATAACAGAAGACCTGTCCTTAGGTAAAAGTTGAAGCAATCACTAAAACCTCTGCAGCTTTTAGAAAAATCATAGATATGCAGTCAACTATGATAAAGAAATCAGATCTTGTGAAGTTTATCGACAATGGTTTATAAGATAAACAAATATTAAATATATTCTATAGTGAAGAGCTAAATCAGTGAAACTTACCCATGAATATGTCTCAATACCAAGATGTAGATAGATGATTAAAATGAGGATCACCATCATCGTTGTACCAAACTCCCAAATTCCTGTATTACTGTCAAGGTAAGCCTTAAAAACAAAACAAATAAACAAGAATAAGATATGGTGTTTATAATGACTTTAAAATATAGACAGTAGAACTCAAAGTTTGAGATCCTAAATACAGCAAGTTCTAACATCTATAGCTTCCTAAATGGTATCTGTAATATAAATAAGATGACACAGGATTTAGCTGGGAACCACAACTATGTTAGATTGTTTGGAGCTTACCTTAAGAAGTACATCCATAAGCTTGGCTATTGGCCATTAGTTCTCAAACAGGAATTAATTTAGAGAGAACTATAAGTAAAAGTTTACCTGAAAAAGTGTTTGAATTAATATAGTCTTCCTTGAAATACTATGTATTATTGTCCATTATTAGTTCACGTTAGAAAATGGAAATTGGCTGAATCCCTAAAGTAATAGACAAAATGCTTTATGGTGGTTGTTCTGGCTCTTTACATTCTGAGTTCAAATCCTGCAGAAATCAACATTGCAGTCATTTTTAAGGGGTCAGTAAAATAAAGAACCTGCAAAATACTGCAGTTCATATNNNATTTCCCTCAAAATTGTTTATCTTGTTCCTCTGTGTGCATGTGTGTGTGTGTGTGTGTGTGTGTGTGTGTGTGTGTGCGTTTTTGTAGTCAATCCCAGGCTGGGGTGAAAATGAAAGTAAAGTGTCAGGTATATCCTCTCAACCTAAAGGTATGAGGTTTTATATCAGGATGTTGCTCTCTACCACTGCAACATTTTAGCATGGCTAATTGAGGTAAAATTTGCCCTGAGGAGAATAGATTGAGCAATAAAAGTATTTGTGAAATACATTTAGACATTGTGTTCTGCTCTTAGGCACAATATTCTGATAATTTCAGTCACTCGATCTGAAGGTAGATATTATTTTTACTCAATTGCATATAAATGATATTGGAACTCAGTGTGCAGAACTACAAAATAAAAAACTAGGAGCTGTTGGTATAACAAAGAATTAGCAGAGTTCATTAAGACGTGTTGGTGTACAATAAAGAGAGGAAATATATTTAATTAATAGTTAGAGTTAGGCTCTACTGAGGATAAGCTATCTGTCCGCTATTTTTGAGATAATGAGCTACTCGGTACGAATAGCATTACTACCCACCTCTATCTGAATTAATGTGGTGTGTGACAGTATGAAAGTATGCAAACATCTACTTTAGGACTTCAGACATAAATTAGTGAAGAAATAAGCAAGCTCATTTTTACATTGTATTAGTTACTTTATTCAGAATACATTTATTAATGTTGACTAATGTTGCTAGTGCCATATAAGATGCACTCATGCCAATGCCACACGAAATGCACTTGTGCCGCTAGCATGTGAAAGGTACCCAGTACATTCTGTAAAGTGGTGGGTATTAGGAAGGGCATCCAGTCATAAGAACCCTGTCAAAAGAGACAACTGAAGCCTAAACAGCTCTCCAGCTCCTGTGAAATCTGAGCCATGCCAGAATGGAAAACAGATGTTTGATGATGATGATGATGATGATGATGATGATGATGATAAGCATAAAGTGATGAGTATTGTCAAGGATATTGGCTCAAGCACACAACTATAACTCAGTTTATTGAGACTGTAGAGATGAGAGGCTATCATTGATTAAATTTGAGGACAGAATTTAGGGGGGGTCATGATTAATTTTTGTGAGGTATTTTAGTTAAACATACTCCCTCTTTAATAATTTATGATCCTAATCTCTTAAGCATTGTAGAAAGAAATAAAATGGTGATCTAACTTACCAAATGTGGAATGAAATATAATGCAATACTCTGGAAAAGGGAATCAAGCAGGATGCCAAAAAATGACCATTTTGTGTAGAGCTGAAAAAGAGTGACTTTAATTACTGATTGTCATTCAGATTGGGCTTTTGTTTTTGATATCTGTGTGTGTGCATATATTTGTGTATGGGCGTTTGTATGTGTATTATATATTTGTACAGGTTGCAGTTAGAAGTTCTAACAGCAGTCATGTCCTTATTATCAGAATTTGGGGTAAAATTTAAGTGTATAGCAACATGGCAGAAATTAAACGTAGAACACAAAAAGTTGGAACAAATACCACAAGGCATCGAACACACATTTTCAAAGTTCTGCCAGTTCACTTTCCTGGGTTGGAACATTTCTATTGGTCCTTAAAGGTTGAATGGCAAAAGTGACCTTGGTGGGAATTGAACATATAGTGCAGAGCATCAGAACAAATACTGCAAGGCAGTCAACCTGACTCTTTAAAACTCAGTCAATGCATGTCTGTTTGGACTAATCGTTAAGAATAGGTTTGCAATGTTATTACTAGGTCGTAAGATGTGAAGACCTGATTTGATACTTGATTTTCTTATTTGAAGTAAAATTGTTTCGAAGTTGTTATTTTTAATAGGCAACAGGTAATAGTTTCTCTGACTGAAGCTTTTGAACCAAAATAATAAAAGTAAAAAACAGAAAACTTGTGGGGTTTCAAAATCTGCTCACTAATTGGTTTTCAATAGACTTAGTGGAACTGTGTCAGTGAGTAGGTCACAGAAATAGAACAAAATTTGAGATACTTAAAAGTACATCATGATTCTCATTTTGATGTGATTGTTTACTGTTGCTAAAGCTTTTACAAATTATAATTTGATTAACGAATCATCACATCATCTCTCTCTCTCTCTCTCTCTCTATCTATCTATCTATCTCCCTCTCTCTCTTTCATCCTTCTCTGAGTGGAATTTTGGTTTAAGCACCCATAAAACCCCTCAAAACTTTTCTATTGTTTGGAATTTCCAGAAAAATTTTGGAATTCATATGATTATGAAAAAGTTAATTTCTATTAAAATTTTTAACCCCCCCACCAATCCAAACATTCCACTCATTTTCAAATTTCATTTTTAAAACATAGTTTAAAATATGGACAATCCGAATGGTTTGGACCACCCTTGAGTGCATCATCAATCTATAAAGTGTGTCTATGGAGAGAAAAATATTGGAAAACATCAATACCTGTCAGAGTGACAAAGAACTGAGGAAGGTATCAGGTGGTCATAAGATGTGCTAAAAACAATAGCTAAATAATTGCCTTTAAATCACACATTCAATAAAATTATTTTGCATAATTGTATGAATTCTCATATGCAGAACACAAATTCACAAAAATTTTCTGAAATTTCAAAAAAACTGAAAAAGTTATT
>JAOPJW010002798.1:9964071-9975497 GCA_027122535.1 Octopus maya | reverse complement strand
GCTTCCAAGGCGGTGCTCCAGCATGGCCGCAGTCAAATGACTGAAACAAGTAAAAGAGTAAAAGAGTAAACGAGATATATATTTGTGTGTGTGTGTTTCTTTGACAACCGGTGTTGCTGTGCTTACGTCCCAGTAACTTAGCCATTCAGAAAAAGACCCCTATAAAATAAGAACTAGGCTTAACAAACACCAAAAATGTAAAAGCCCCGGAGTCGATTCTTTCAGCTAAAATTTCAAGGCAGTGCCCCAGCATGGCCGCAGTCTGATGACGGAAACAAGTGAAAAAGATCCCGTCTTTTTGTATATCCAGGACTTCATTGTCTCGTCTGTTACTTGTTTTAAAGACAATTGCGTGGGATTGTTTGAAGGAGAAACGGCTGCTATTTCTAGCTGGTCCAGCGACGGCATAGAAGGCTCGATGTGATGGTAAATGGTAGTGGGTGGTGAGGGTGTTGCAGACAATGTTAGAAGTTCAGTAGGATTGCAGTGACGGCGGTAGATCTCGGAGGTGAGTAATGGTGACGATAGTTATTTGTTTATTGATAAGAATAAAAGACAGAATGTCAACATGTTAACACGGATCGCGAGGGGAGATAGAGAGATAGAGAGAGGGGGAGAGAGAAAGAAAGAAGGGGAGTGATGCAAAAAGAGAGAGGGGGTTATAGAGGTAAGATAGAGGAGAGAAAGAGGGTAGAAGGGGGAGATAAAAACAAAAAAATGAGAGAGAGAAAGGGGGCGTGAGAAGACTGAAGAGAAAAGGTAGGAGGAGGGTGTAAGGAACGTGAGTGACAGATACACGTTGTTGGATAGGAATAGGGGAATGTATCTAAGAGATGATTACAAAGATAAAATGAGAGAGCGAGAGAGAAAGAGAAGGAGTGTTAAAGAGAGAGGGAGAGCGTGAGAGTGAGAGACAAAGAGAGAGAGAGAGAGAGGTAGTGGGAGGATGACAAATGCAAACAGAAGGGGAGTGATAGATAAGAAGAGACACAAAGAAAAAAAGAAAAAAGTGATATAGTAAAACGGGGTTAGGAAGTAGGAATAGGACAAAGTAAGGGAGGGTGAGAGAAAGAGGAGAGAGAGAGAATGTAGGGGAGATGAGGGGAAAGAACGAAAGAAGGGAGGGGAAAGAGCGGTAAGGGTTTGGAGAGTAGTCTTCACTCAAACTCGCAAAAGATAATCTGAGACAGAGAGAAAGAAAGAGAAAGGGACATGATGATTAAGAGAGAAAGAGAAAGAGAGAGAGGGAGGGGAGAGAGTGTGTTACATGAAGAAAAAGACAAAACTGAGATAAGAAGCGGGTGAAAAGTGTCTCGAAGAGCGACGGCGGCAGCAGTAACAGCAGCAGCAGCAGCACCACCACCACTGCCAACAGCAACAGCAACAGCAGCAGCAGCAGCAGCAGCAGCAGCAGCAGCAGCAGCAGCAGCAGAAAAGCTTACTAGGTTTGCCAGTCGGTGACCGGAGAGTGATCGGGATGAACAGACGAGTGTCAATGGAGGCTTTTCTCCTTCTTTTGTTTTGCAGCCAAGGTAAAGTGGAAAACGAGTATTTCTCAACCTTATTGGGTTACAAAAAACACACATACACAAACACAAACGCACACAAACGCACACAAAAACACTCGGTCACACACAGACACACACACTCGCATACGGAGACACAGACACGCACATACATACACGTGTGTATCCGGATAAGTAAGCGGATACACACATACACACATGACTGCAAATACACACACACACACACAAGCCTACACTCGTATCCATTCGGACAAAAAAAAAAAGAATCCACATAGAAAACATAAACATTACACGGACATATGCACACAAACAGGACTTTAGGGGCAAACGTATAGGTTCATACATACAGACACTCGCGCACGCCTTCACATACACACATACACATATATACGCATGTGCACACACACACACACACACACACAGCCACCCTTCATCAACGTATAATTACAAACACGTGTACACACATGCATACACACACATTAACTGTTTTTTCAGTCGTTCTTATTGTTTAACCCCAGGTCAAGATCGATCCAGTAGATCTATGATCAAGGGCGTTCCAGACGTGACCGTCTAGTATTTTAGTAATCTGAAAGACTACCTTATCTGATGTATCTATTTCTAAGCTATTCCTGTAAGGTGTGATTGGAGGAATATTTGGCTGCTATTATTAGGAAGTGGATCGATCGTGTAGAGGCTCCCCCCCGTTGGCTCATCGTAGAATAAGTTTAGTTACTATGTAAAACGTTATTTATTCGGGAAATCCATGTCCAACATGTGTCTATAAGTTCAAAAACAAATTTAGTTGAGGTTATGGAATATATTTTTAATTATACTGTAGACTGTTTTAAGTTTAAGTCGATGAGATGAAGTATAGTTATCATACAAGGAAATAAATTTTAGGCAGTGCAAAAGAAGACAAAACTAACGTTTCTGTTAGAACCCTTCGTCAGAAGGACCTGAAAGTATCTGCTGGTTGCTTTCTGATAAGTTTCTTTTCTTTTTCGACCCTACAACAAACTAACAATCTGTCCTCCACTCACCACCACCACCACACACATCCATCCATACACAGTCTGATCAGAATAGGGATTGCTATCCCTATCCCGATCATTCTTGCTATCCACAAGAACGAGTTCTGCGATGTGGAACGATTCTTTCAGCATATTTCTCTCCCTATTCTTTGACGCAACGCAGTCGCCATTTTGTCTGCCGAGATTACGAAATATTTGCATGATTCGCTGTAATATATTTCTCAGTATACTTCCTGCTTTTTTATTTTCTTTCATTTTTATCATTTTATATGCCATATTAATAAAAAAAATATTGATTAGGAGTCCTGTCTGTTTATCCTGTAACTGTGTTAACTTTTTTTTGCATTACTATTTATCAACGGAAACCGTCGCTGTATGTCTCGATGTTTGCTGTTTTATTTTGTATTATCAGAAGCATTTAAACGAATCCTTATACATGTTAAGAATCTTTCGATTGCTTTTGTTCCTCCACATATTACGCTTAACTGGGTAGCAAAATATGTTTCGTTTAATCGGTAACTTCGATAAGTTCATTTGTCGTGAGCTGTATCCATCGCTTCAAATCCTGCCCCATGTCTGAAGATAAGAAAGAAAGATAGAAAAGTTGACATTATCAATTAGTATGGATGCAACATTAGATTTTATATTCCCCACAACCAACAAAATTATTCGACTCTAGTTTAAACTCTTGCCGAAAGCAAGCAAAATTTTCCAACTCTGCTATACATTCTTGTCGATGCAATAATTACTTAGAGGAAAGTTCAGCTTTTTATTAAAGAATTATTTTTTGATCGTTTAGTCAGGAGAAAACGTGCTACTCATGGCCCTCGTGGTTGGTGGGAAGCTGGAGGCCACGTTCAATTCCAAACTCTGGTCCAGATGTTTGCAACAAAATAGACTCCGCTAATGACAGCCACAGATCAAGAATGGATTGCGCGTATGGAGATCCTGAGTTGTCCAATCGCCAGAACCCCTCTCTCAGCCTTACCGACGCGGTCCAAATGAGTGTTGATCAGTATTTTTGGCACCAATTTGGCAGTAGACGGAATAGCATAGAGTCGACCTTAAAGTAAAATTAGCATGACATTGTATAACAAAACTGTTTATCCGAAGGGTTTCCTCACAGTTTCTCTTGATTAAATTTTACTCATAAGTTAGGGATCAATCCGAGTTAATAACAAAAGACATTTGCCTAATATGATAATTTCTGCCCAGAGGGATCCCGAACCTGCGACATAATACTTGCAAAGCGAAATTCATAACCCTTCGGCTAAGCCTGCTCCCGTTGCAAGGTTAAATAATATTTAACGCAAGTCCTATGATCTCAGCATGCAGCTTATATGTCATAGGATTGTATTTCATTACATTCGTGGCAGGCTGGGCATCCATATCAACTCGGCTCACTAAAGACGTGGTGGTTTTATGTTGTTATAAGTTTAAGAAAGGTTTCATTAAAATTGTATAACACGTCATGTTACACCATCTTTACATGGAAGCATTCAATAAATAAGATTTCCGCTAAGCAGGCTTGGTTAGAATATGCTTATTTAAGGTTTTGTTGTTACTTAGCTTCTGATCAACACTGATGGTCGAACAGATCATTGATCATAGACATTCAAGTGAAGAACATCTGAAGTTACGTAACAGTCGTGACGATGCAAACAGTATAGTTTGATGAAAACTGCCATGTTTCTTCGGGTAAACGTGAAATAGCTGAGTTGATGATATTGACGCTCGAGTGCCTTGACTACAGGCGTTTTATTATGTGTTAGGGCAGTATACTTAGTATTGTATCATCACAAGTCATTTAAACTGTTGGTAATGGGTAACAGATCATCTGGAAATGCTACCTGAGCTGGTGGCCTGGCATCCAAGTGGAAAATTTATCTCTTATGCCCTCAGTGCCAGAAAATTAAAGTTAAGCGCCAGTTCATTAATTTACCTAGGGTTTAAGAGGCATTGAGATAATTCTACTCAATAACTGAGAAGGAATGTGGGTTTGTGTCATTTTGAAAGTCTTTAGCAACATAAATGAAAACCCTTCCACAAATAAAGACTGGTACACAAATAACTTCTAGCTGGGGAACCTTTTTTTTAGTTACACCCAGCCATGCTATCTTAATTTCTTCTAAATCTAGTTAACAAACTTTTTCTTTCATTTTATCGGTTTGTTGAATCGTATACCAGACGTAGTAGCTAGGCCATTCGAATATGAATACTTGAACACTCGTTCGTGTTATTTAGAGCAGTGAATTGTATGTCAGTATAACACTTATTTACAGTTAGGTGGTCTGAGTATTAAGAAACCCATATCTAGCGACCAGCCACTCAATTACAATACTGTGCAACTCTAAACTAAAAAAACGTAAAAAGGAAGGAAAATTCGTTCTTTATTCCCAAGAATGAAATCAATCGATTTAATAACATTTCTTTCTCGTTTTCCTATTATCGAGAAATGTCTAATACATTGGAAAGCCGTTGATCCACTGCAGATTATTATTAGGTGAAGATTTAAGCACATGGCAATTTTCGATTTTCGTTTGAAGCCATTTTTGTTTAACTTATGTGCTTGAAATAAGTAGCTGAAGTAAATTTCCGACAAGCTCTTCTGTCACCGTCCAGCTTCCAACATTGCATATTTTACTTTCTGTAACATTATTGAGTTATAGAAGCACAGCACTCATGACATTTTCTAGCCTCTGAAGCTGGTGGTGGGGGTGGGGTGAGGACCCGAAATTTATCTTCAGACTGGAGACTTAACTCTACTAAAGACAACTCAAAACCAATTCCAAATTTCTTCCAGTGTTTTCAGTAACCCATTGAAACCAACAAAATATTGTTCTAAGATAGGAAAAGGTAGTGGAGTAACACGGACCACCAGTCGAAATTCACTGTGCTATTTAAGTATTGCCCATTGCATTTTATATTCTAATCCTGCCAATTCCGGATTTTCCTTTTCGCCTTCAATGTAAGAATTTATATATCAGTTGTGATATTATATTTGAGTCTCTTAAATGGCGAGCTGGCAGAAACGTTAGCACGCCAGGGAAATGCATAGTGGTATTTCGTCTGCCGTTACGTTCTGAGTTCAAATTCCTCCGAGGTCGACTTTGCCTTTCATCCTTTCGAGGTCGATAAATTAAGTACCAGTTACGCACTGATATCGAAGTCATCCATTTAATCCCTTTGTCTGTCCTTGTTTGTTCCCTCTATGTTTAGCTCCTCGTGGGCAATAAAGAAATAAGAATCGTTAACACGCCGAGCGAAATGCTTAGCGGTATTTCGTCTGCCGCTGCGTACTGGGTTCAAATTCCGCCGAGGTCGACTTTGCCTTTCATCCTTTCGGGGTCGATTAAATAAGTACCGGTTACGCACTGGGGTCGATATATTCGATTTAACCCGTTTGTCCACTCTGTGTGTAGCCCCTTGTGGGCAGTAAAGAAATAGGTATTTCGTCTGCAGCTACGTTCTGAGTTCAAATTCCGGTGAGGTCAAGTTTGCCTTTCATCCTTTCCGGATCGATAAATTAAGTACCAGTTGTGTACTGGTTTCCCTGCCCCCAAATTTCGGACCTTGTGCCTCGAGTAGAAAAAAATTATGAAAGGTATATTTCAATAGCTGCATTTTTTTCTTTTTCTATTTCTCTTCTTTTCATTTATTTATTTATATATTCTTATTTATTTATTTTGTTGCATAAATAATGTTCGGGGTTTGGGGCCGGCAGTATTCTCACCCTCCAGAGAACTTAATTGCTTCTTAGTATCCTGATACCACGAGGTGAAAACTGAAACAATTTCGTCGTCGAACAGCCATGACAGGCTTTTAAGACGTTTACCTGTGGGAGAGTGTGTGTCTATGTGTGGAGGGGATTTATCGGATCCCTTACCTGACTAGTAATTCAGGTGGGGATTAAAAGGGCTCGTAACTTTTATACCCATATAATCTCTCTCTCTCTCTCTCTCTCTCTCTCTCTCTCTCTCTCTCTCTCTCTCTCTCTTTCTCTCTCTCTCTCTTTTTCTCTCTTTCTCTCTTTTTCTCGCTCTCCCTCCCTTTATTCCTCACCCACGCTCCCATCTTTCTCCCTACCTTTCCTCACTCTTTTTATATTCCCTGTTTTATTTGCTCTATAAGTAAATTTCTCTCCTGTCTCTCTTGCTGCGTCTAATATCCCCATCCCCCACACAATACCCTGACATTCCTCTCCAGAACCTAGTTCTCTTCCTGGAACTTCCTCTCTGCCCATAAGTTTCCAGAAGTTGATGGCAGTTTAAGTGGAACATTAACAGCATCAATTGCACCACTCTCGGAAGGTCTCTTTTCTCCAGATCCAACAATTAAAACAAAGAAAAAAGACAAGAAAGATCGTAATGCAGATTTAGCTCACAATAGCTCTACGGCATTTGCACTTGACTGGGAAACCTTTACTCCAATTTTCTACTTCATTGGCCGGCAGCATCCTCCCATTGTGTCCATTTTACCAGTTCATTAAACTTTATTCTCTAAATGGCTTTTCACCATCTGAACCATCTGAACACTCAAATTCACTCATAACGTCGCGTCTTAAGTTACTCATACTATATCACGTATTCTGGAAATGTCCCTTTGCATAACAATCCAACGAGAAGCCCTCTGTGATAATTGAAATTGCTAGAAATAGCAGCCATACACTGTGTCAGTCACATCTTATCGTCCTAAAAATGCAGAGGTCATAACTGCAAAACCTTTGATCAAAGGGTTTCTCGAAAACAGCGACCTTTTGCTTAATCTTTTCCTGTGTTTATTTTATTGTTATTATTATTATTTTAAAAGAATTTCTATTCTATTTACTTGCCAGCAAGAATCTAAAGTTTAAAGAATTCCCAACCAGAAATCCTATGTACCTGACTGATTTTGCAAGCTTATGAGGTCGTGAAATATTTATAGTGTCTGTCTTGCATAACAAGCAGCATTAAGAACAGAGGAAAAACAAATACATCTAGTTTGAGATTTTCGATTAATTAAAGTCATCTGAATTTTTCAATTGGTACATCCTTCCAACATCTGCAGTCCCCCCACCACTACCACTACCACTACAGACGCACAGAGTTTCATAAATATTTCTAATGAATTTTTTTTTAAATGCTCACTGCATTAAATATTTCAGCACTAACTTGTCTATTATTTTTTCATGCGTCCTTCAGCAATTTTCCTCGGTAAATTATTCTTTTAAATATGCTTATTTTCAAGGCTTTTTTGCGTGTGCTATTATATATCAACTTCTGGGTTATCTCGTTTTTGCTTACGCAACTGTACTTAAATCTAAACTCATAGAAGGTTTCATAAAACATGCCCATAGACTTCTACAATATTGATCAGAATAATTAAGAGATGCAGCACAATTTTCTCAGTGAACAGGTCGCGGTCTCAAAGCGACGAAAATATTTTGACAAATTAAATTTGAATGTTGAAGTGAATCTGACGGCTTTTGTGTGTTATTTTAAATGGCTTATAAACACCTTCCACGCTGCAGATAATATTGGTTTCAAATTTTGTTACATGGGGTGGGGGAGATAGTCGATTACATCAACGCCAGCGCTCGACTGGTACCTATTTTATCGGTCACAAAAGGATGAAAACGTCGATCTTGGCGAAATTTGAATTCAGAATATAAAGATGGACGAAGTGTCGCTAAGCATTTTTGCTCGACGTGCTAAAGATTCTGCCGGCTCGCCGCCTTAATAATTGAAATAATATTAGAAATAGACGAATATTATATTACTTCACCACACGTATTTCTAACTACTTTAAAAAAATTCTCCTTTAAATCGCTAAATACTAAATTTATTATACATACGCACATACATTCATACGTACATACACGCATGCATAGACAGGCAAAATATATTTAACAAGTAACCTTAGAGGGATATAGCTGCGTGACTGCATTTCATGTGTGATTAGATATGATACGTTGAAACAGTCACGTTCCTGTAAGATTATATTTTATAAATTAAAGGAATATAAACACTTTATATATATAATGTATTGAGTCCTTTATTGAATTGTGGTCATGATTTTTTATTTAAGAATTACGCCAGTTATATAATATTGGTCTCAAATTTTGGAAGAAAGCCAGCAATTTCGGGGGAAGGGTAAGTCGATTGAATCGACTACAGTGATCAACTGGTACTTATTTTATTGGCCCCAAATGCATGAAAGGTAAAGTCGACCTCGGTAGAATTTGAACTCAGAACGTAAAGAAGGACAAAATACTGCTAAGTATGCTAACGATTCTACCAGTTCGCCGCCTTAATATAATAGGTATATAATAGGAAAAACAGTTTATCTCATAAATTGCATGAAACGAAAATTAATTGAAAAGTAACTTACCCGTATGTATTCGGATATGACCCTGTAATTGACCCCTGTTACTGCAAGAAATTACACAGTAAGGGCAGTGGAAGTTTCGAGTTCTTTGAAATTGACGCCTCTCAATGTAAGGTTGCTGCTGTTGTGATGGTACTTTGTAAATCACATCTGTTGACCGCTGGGCATAGCAGCCGTTCTGAGTTGTAGAACCGATGCCGCCAGCAGTAGATGAAAAGTTCAGACAGCCGAAGGCAGCAACACCCTTCGAATAGTCGTTTCTTTTCAAATAGTTCGCCCTTTTGATTTTCAGTTTCGATAAGCTTGAAGTATGGCCGTTCAAAAATGGTCTACGGTTGTAGTGAACTAAAGATTGTCTTCTATAGAAACACATTGATGATGGCGGTGGCGCAGGAGCCTGGGGCGGACGATATTGTGATAATGATGATGTTTTTATTGTCGTTGTGTTGGATGGTTGTGATGATGGAGATGGTGAAAGTGGTATCTGTAACTGTGGTGGTAATGATGGTTGTGGATGTGCAGGTGGAGATGGTGGCTGATATTGAAAAGAAGATAGATGCAGGGGTGGCTGTAACGATATCTGCGAGGATGGTGGATTGTCTAGAATACCTGTTGTCAGCGGAACTGAGAGAATTCTTGGTAGATGGGCAGATGGGGTAATCTGAGGTTGTGTATTTGATAGTGTCGGATCGTGATCGTCTTGTTGGTTATAATGAAAATGGTAACCGGTGTATGGGAATGAAGACGATGACACAGACGACGATGATAATGAAAATGAAGATGAAAACGATGATGGTGACGATGATAACAACGAAGTAGGTGACGATGAAAACGTGGTAAACATAGCTGCTGCTGTTGAGGAAGATGGGGATAGTGATGATGGTGATGGAGATGGTGTTAAGGAAGACGAAGGGGAAAATGCTGCCGATCTCGGTAATAAAAATGGCGGTGGTGATAACGACGAAGCTGGTAGGGGAGGTAGTGATAGCGGTAAGGGTAATGGTGGTGACAATGACAACGATGAGGTTGATGTTGAGGATGCTGTTGTTAATGAAGTTGCAGAGCACGGTGAAGAGGATAATGACGATGTTAATGGTGAACTATTCTCTACTAGATGCGATTCGTCTTTAAATTGGACGCAAGGTGTGAAATCCATAACAGGATGATGTTTTAGCAACGTGTTTTCACACCATTCGGTCGGGTAATAGACGCCATTAGTTTGTTCATGTCCGTATCTTCTGTCTCCTCCAAACCAAGAATGATTCCGATTCGAGAGGAGGTGTTTCTCAAGTATATTCGATTTAGCTACCTCAAGCATCACCATATCGTCATTTTGACACTTGTTGATGCTAGTTGGAGCTGGGGGACCACCGCAACAGTAAAGACATTTAAAAGATGCATCAATCTGAGAAATGAGTAAACCGTTGTGTGATGTTTGCTTATCGTCTGCTTTGCCGAATGCTGAAAATGCACCGAAATACGCCTCCGATTGTTTGTCTTGGAGAACCACTGGTTGTAATAAATCTGCAGAAGTATGACAATAAGTCTTTTGCTTATCTCTTTCAACCGAATTTGAAATATTCTGGTCTGACATTTGTGTCATTTTTACCGGCATTGACGATGTTGCTGGTATGGTCGCTTGTTTTGGTATTGTTTTTGGTATCAATGAAGAAGTTACGGTGGATGATGATAGTGCTGGTTGTGATAATGAGGTTGATACTGATGACGAAGAGGATATCGCTGCTGCTGTTTTTGTGTTTGTTGTTGTTGTGGTAGTGCTGGGTGCTGCAGTTGCAGTTGTTATTGTATGTATTGCTGCAGTTTTCAGGTAAGTCGACGCTGTCGAGGTCCTCGAAGTTACTGCAGTTGTGCTTGTTGTTGTTTTTGTTTTTACTGTTGTTGGTAATAATAGAGATGGACTCAATAGAGGTGACGTCGGCGACGCAGTCGTTGTTGTTGTTGGTTGGGTTGTTTTTGCGGTTAGTTGTGCCGTCGTTGTTATGGGTAATGGTGTTGGAAATTTTGTCGTTTCCAAAGCTGCTTCTAATGCTGTAATCCTAGAAGTTTCGGCTAAACTTTTCAGAATCTGAAATGACGGAAAAGATCCCAAAGAGCTGAAGTGTTGAGACTTTATATTCGTGCAAGGTTCCTTGCTGTGAATTAGCACCTTTGGAGAAAATGTTCTTGGAAAATATTGGTACGAAGGAGCTAGAGCCATCGCCACTTGTTTTTAAATATCCGTTTAATCTTTAATGTGTGTATGAGTCCGTTTGTCTTCCTCTGTGTGTGTGTATGTATATATATATATTCGCCATGGTTGATCGCTAGCCCTAAACCTTTTTTTTTATTTTCACTCTCTGCTTATATTATGTTCCTTTCTCTTCAAGAGTGTAGGCGTAGGCTCGAAACGTAAAAGACTTTCTCACTTTCCAAGCGTTAAACTAATACATCTGTTTGTTATTTACACCCCCGTCTTCGTCTTTTGTTTTGCTTTCAGTAAATT
>JAOPJW010002798.1:6866122-6876212 GCA_027122535.1 Octopus maya | reverse complement strand
GGCAGAGTTTCTACAGCTGGATGCCCTTCCTAACGCCAACCACTCAGAGAGTGTAGTGGGTGCTTTTACAAGCCACCAGCACGAAGACCAGTTAGGAGGTACTGACAACGGCCATGCTCGAAATGGTGTATTTTATGTGTCACCTGCACAAGAGCCAGTCCAGTGGTACTGGCAACGAGCTTGTTCGATTGTCTTTTTACCTGCTACTGGCACAAGTGCCAGGAAGGTGACGTTGGTAATGGTCACACTCAAATGGTACTATTTATGTGCCATCGGCATGAAAGCTAGACAGCTGGTCCTCTGGCAACGATCATGCTCGGACGGTACTCTTAGTGATTTACTGGTACTGGTGCCATGACGATTTCACTTTCGCTTGCCCCAACAGGTCTTCGCAAGCCGAGTTTAGTGTTCAATGAAGACGTTGGCATGGGTGCCAGTTTACAAATTTAGTTTGATTTCGATTTCACTTGCCTCAACAGGTCTTCACAAGCGGAGTTTAGTGTCCAAAGAAGGAATGTTACGCATAAGTGGGCTGGCTACATCCCTGGCAGAGGTCTTGGATTTTGGTCTATCCCTGGTAGAGGCCTTCGATTTTGGTCTCACTTGACTTGCCGGGTCTTCTCATGCACAGCATATTTCCAAAGGTCTCAGTCAGAAGTCATTGCCTCGGTGAGGCCTAAAGTTTGGAGGTCGTGCTTCACCACCTCATCCCAGGTCTTCCTGGGCCTGCCTCTTCCACGAGTTCCCTCAACCGCAAGGGTGTGGCACTTTTTCACACAGCTATCCTCATCCATTCTCGCCACATGTCCATACCAGCGCAATTGTCTCTCTTGCACACCACAACTGATCCTTCTTATGTTCAGCTTTTCTCTCAAGATACTTACACTTTGTCGGGTATGCACACTGACATTACTCATCCATTGGAGCATACTAGCTTCATTCCTTGTGAGCTTACACATGTCCTCAGCAGTCAAGGCCCATGTTTCGCTGCCATGTAGCATGATGCGTCATACAGTCTGCCTTTTACTCTGAGCGAGAGGCCCTTTCTCGCCAGCAGAGGTATGAGCTCTCTGAACTTTGCCCAGGCTATTCTAGCAGCTACACTTTCAGTGCACCCTCCTCCACTACTGACTTGGTCACCTAGGTAACGGAAGCTATCAACTACTTCTAGTTTTTCTCTCTGGAATGTGGCAGAAGTTGTTTTCTGCACATTTCCAATGTTTATTGCTCTTGAGCATCTGCCACATACAAAAACTAACTTCCTAGTTAACCTTCCTTTGATATTGCTGCACCTCTTATGTGTCTATAGCTTACACTGGGTACCGCTTATAGAGTTTCTACGTATGCCTTTTCTACAGATCGAGCAGGGCCATCTACCTGAAGGGGTTTGTGTTTTGTCTACCTTCCTACTTATTAGGACTTTGGTTTTAGCTAGGTTGATTCTAAGGCCCTTTGATTCTAGTCCTTGCTTCCACATCTGAAACTTCTCCTCTAGTTCTGATAGTGACTCAGCAATTGGTGCAAGGTCATCAGCATAGAGGAGCTCCCAGGGGCATCCCATCTTGAATCCCTGTGTTATTGCCTGGAGGAATATGTTAAATATGAGGGGGCTGAGGACTGAACCTTGGTGGACCCATACCTGTACCCGGAATTCTTCACTGTACTCGTTGCCAACCCTCACCTTACTGACAGCGTCCCTGTACATGACTTGCACAGCTCTCACTAACCATTCATCTATCCCTAGTTTCCTCATTGACCACCAGATAAGGGAGTGGGGTCCCTGTCAAAGGCTTTCATACTCTTGATCACTGTATCTACCAACCTTTCATAGTGGTATCTCCAAACCTCTCTCTTTGCAGCATCGTTTAGTGCAAGTGAGCCATCATCCATGCAGACACATTTTTCTCCTATGACTTCATGATTCTCTCTCACACACTGTCTTACAACATGAAATACTTCAAGTCTTTGGTCCTCACAGTGCAGAACATTGGCAAAGTTTTTCTTATCTGCTTCCCCTCTGGCTAAATAAACCTGTCTCCTAGCTTCCCTTTTGGCAACCTGATACAATTCCCTGCTACTTCTGTTCTTCCAGTTTTTCCAAGCCTGTTTCTTTTGTCTAATAGCCCTGTCAACCACATTGTTCCACCACCACATTACTTTGGGTGAAGAGGGGACTTTGCACTATCCCCAGATCTGGTCAGTGGGTCTCAGCAGGTTGTCCCGTAGAAACCTCATATATATATATATGTATGTATATATATATATATATATATATACACATTTATATAAGGAATATAATTATATGGTGTAATTATAAATAATTGAAAAATATCAATTTAAGAACTATATTGAGTCACATCTTATCACACATACATGTGGAGAGAAGATGTAACATACTCCGCAACTCATAGAATGTTATACCAGTATATGTGAAGGTAAATAGCAATGCAAAATCATCATCATCATCTTCATCATCATCATCGTTTAACGTCCGCTTTCCATGCTAGCATGGGTTGGACGATTTGACTGAGGACTGGTGAAACCAGATGGCTACACAAAGCTCCTTGGAACTTCAAGATTTTAATAATGAGATTGTTTATTTTTTTGAATGATATCATAGGATAGTTGTGAGAGGTTGGATCGGACTTGTTTGAACATAAAACAGGTAGAATATTTGGGC
The DNA here is from genome assembly GCA_027122535.1 of Octopus maya. Classification (NCBI taxonomy): domain Eukaryota; kingdom Metazoa; phylum Mollusca; class Cephalopoda; order Octopoda; family Octopodidae; genus Octopus; species Octopus maya. The sequence continues at coordinate 6,873,532 of JAOPJW010002798.1, read as the reverse complement.
CAGACATGGTCGGTTTAAACACTAAAGGGTTAAATACTTGGACATGTCAACAATGTCATATATTGTATTAAACAACAGAGAAAAAATTAGTATCAAAAAATATCTCAAAGGGTTCATCTAGGTAAGTTAGGTTAGAGACAAAGAATTCAGTTGAAATGTTTGCTCTACATAAAATTATATATTACTTATCAGTCAACAAGTGGAGAAAGACTCAATTACATTCATGATTACTAGTTCACATCTACAAAATCAAAACCTCAGAACAGTTACATGAAGCATATATGCTATAAAACTTAAAAGAAATCTAAGTTTAATAATAGTTTCTGTATAGGAGGAGATAGAGATGGAGGGTGTAGTAATTATATATATCAATGCATAATAATTGTTGTTAACACCAATATTTAAAAATAATGTCATTCTTCATCAAAACTTTTATGGTTTACCTTTGAAGTGTTTTGTTTCCTAACTTCTTCTGGAACTTTTGTTTCATAATCAGGTTTCTGAATACTTTCATTTAGTTTGTTTAGTTGAGAATTAAGTTTCTCTTTCTTGCCTTCCAGCTTAGAGATTTCTTTGTTAATATCAATAAGACCCTGAAAACAAGAAGTGTTCTAAACTTAAAACACAACACAGACCGTTCATGGCATTTAAAAGGACATCCTATTATATTCATTTTTAACAAAATTAAAACAAAATTAATTACTGCACTTAGTATCATCCATCACTGTCTGTTCTGGGTTAGAAACCCATCTGTCAACTTTGCATTTTATCCCTCAGGTGATTATAAAGAAAATACTAGTAATATGCTGGGGTTAATGCAATCATCTGCATTTCAATAGTTTTATGTAAGAAAGCAATATTCTTTCAGTTTGTCAACCAAATCCACTCACAAGGCTTTAGTCAGCCCAAGGCTATCATAAAATACACTTACCCAAGGTGCCACACAGCAGGACTGAACTTAGAACCATGTGATAAGCCACAAAGGTGAAAATTGAAGTTTAATATAAATTGATATTTTGACTTACCTTTAGCATCAAGTGAGTTTCGCATTTGGCTGATACGGTAATCATGGCACAACCAGTTGGAGGTTCTTGGTTGATAAGTATATTTACATGATCACTTGAGGCCAGGTTGGCAATAATGTCAACAAATGATTTCAAAATATTGGCACTTTCTTCATCAGAACACTTTAAGTAAACTAGAAACAAAATCAAAATTACAATTAATTTATGTAATTCAATGACAAGCGACTCATTAAAATTGGAATATCTTATTGCTTATTTCAGTTCCTTTATGTGCAGTTACCAATTATCTGTGATACTCACTTGTGTGTTGTTCTTTCTGTAACATATTTATATTCAAAACTATTCTTTACTATTGGTACAATGAATCTTCATAACAGACATTTAATCTACAGGTGATGTTTTTTTGTCAAAATGATTCAACATCATCATTGTTGTTATAAACGTTTTAATGCCTACATTTCCATGCTTGTATGGGTCAGGTGGCCAGATACTCTTCCTCACATCAACTCTCACCTAACAACAAACAGCCCAGACATGGTTACACAGAGAACTAGAAACAAATGATATCGTTTCAACATATATGAATGAAGATGAGGGGAATTACAAATTCACTCAGACACACACTTGCACATGGCACCTTAGGCAAGTATCTTCCACTATAACCCCAGGCCAAACACAGTCATGTGTATGGAAGAAACTGAAAGCAGCTCATCATGATATAAATGTGTGAGTGTGTGTGTGTACACGCATACGTACACATACCCTTGTCTTGACATCAAGTGATGGTTGTAAATGAACAGTAAGGTAAATCAGCCTGTCTAATGGTCATTATCTTGGTCATCTTTCCATTTTTACAGACTATTGCAGGTCACAATACGTCTGTAAGTTGGCAGAAACAGGAGAGCATATCAGATTCAAGATACTTTAAAGGAGAGTTCCTAAAAGAGTTTGCTAATTCCAACTACATTCAGGTATATATTGAACTTATTGAGTTGTTTTTATGAACTTACCTATGGACTAAATTCTGTTTGCAACACCAATTTCCTCAGATTTCTGATTTTATTCTGAAATATCTTAAGCATTTAACTGTCTAATTTAAAAATATATATATTAACATCTTTAGTAATGAAACATCTTTAAAAAAAAAAAAAAAAAACTATCTATATCTACACTACATTGCATTTAGCTTGATTCCCATTCATGAAACTTCTTGTTCTTGTCCAAGTACATTAATTAAATTTGAACTAGGAACTGTTACTTGTAAATCAAAGATAGGCTGCTGCTGAATGTACATGACTTAGTTAATAAGAGCCCTACTACTATTCGTTTAAAAGTAAAGGCTTCTAATTTAAAACCAGTTTAATACAAGATATAGTGTTTTGCAAGTTACTTGGTGACATCACTAGTGTTGGTGCCATGAAAAAACATCCAGTACACTATGTTAAGTGGTTGGTGTTAGAAAGGGCATTCAGTCATAGAAACTTTGCCAAAGCAGACACTGGAACTCACTGAAGCTTTCTAGCTTGTTGGATTCTATCAAACTACCCAACCCATGCTAGAATGGAATAGGGGACATTAAATGATGATAATAACAACAATATTATCCAGGAATAACAAGACCTGAAGATGACTGGCAACTAAACCAACTGAAACACAGTGTAAATATAAATACAAAAAAGCCATCCGTAGCACTCAGCCTTTCTCGAATTTATTGATATGTAAATGATTATAATCACATGAATTGACAATATTTTGGATATTTTTTCACTGCTTTCACAGATTCCCATGACTCTCTGTTACCATCCAATTCCATTATTATGAATCTGAATTGAGAGCTTGAGTTATAATGAATCTTTCATTAGCTCATTACACAACCATGAATGCCATCCCTATGGATGTGTTGCAGTTCCTCTCTTTATAGAGCTTGGTGATCCTGATCATTAATCTTTTAGGATTCACCCACTCAGCATCAATGTAAGAAGCACTGTTGGCTCAGTTGAGCTTTTCTGCTGCCTCTTCACAATCTGCCATGCTGCAGTCCCATGACTTTGCCGTATCTTTGACATGGTGGCTGAACGAGTGCTATGCCTTGCCCAGGGTAGCCCATAATCATGCAGAGCATAGTTGCCATTCCATGAAGTATTTTCAAAAATCTGCACACCCATGGATAAATGCTGATAGGAGAGTCTTGTAGTTCACTTGAAGCATTGTGTATTGTTTGTGAAGAATAAAAAGTTTTGAATGGTACAACAATGCACTATAATACAAAAATTGGACTATATACCTGTTGTGATTTAGTTATCTATAGTCTGATGATATTTCGGAATACAATCCATTCTTCAGATATTCTTAGATGGAGTCACTGCTATAATTATATATATTATAGCTATATATTATGTATTATATATTATAGCAGCAACTCCGTCTAAGAATATCTGAAGAAGGAATTGTATTCCGAAATATCATCGGACTATAGATAACTAAATCACAAAAGGTGTATAGTCCATTTTTTGTATTATAGTGCATTGTTGTACCATTCAAAACTTTTTATTCTTTACAAATGCTGATAGTTTTCAACTGCTCAGAGAATGCTGATTCATTCATAATTGTTGCATCCAAGCAATTTAGAAGATGGTTCGAATGGGGTTCATAAAAATTTGTAAAAATTAAATAGATACAGAACCTAAAAGTCACACAGTCTGATACAATCTCATTGAAAAGTGATACCCTTATGCAAAACTTCTACCAGGATACAAAATTAAAACATACACACTTTCACTTTTATATATTAAGATATTTCATCTTTAACACTTTTGTTGCCATATTTTGTTAAAGTACACTAACTTTATTGCAATTTAATTTGAAAATAATGAAGAATTTGCTAAAATAAGTCATTATTAAGCTGGTGTTTGGAACATAGACTAACCTGAAATTTTGTATTATTTGAAAACCAGAAGTTTTGATCTCATAACCAAGGGTGGTCTTAAGGAGATTGATTTAAAAAAGGGCTAAAGATAAGGTTAATTGTTTTAGAAATTATAATTTTTAAGTGTTCAGTTTCTATTCTCTGTGTTCTGAGTTCAAAGCTCACTAGGCTCTAATTTTACCTATTTATCTATAGTGAGATTGATAAAATAAAAAGGAGTATATAGCACATAATTCATTGAATTGCATGCCATTCTTTACAAAAACTAACCTTATTTTTTTTTTCTATTTCCAAATAAAAAAAAAGTCGATATTATCAATCAAAAATTTCTTTTCTTTCTCAATATCATTTTTACATATCTTTTCTTTCCAAATTAGCATTTTAAAAAATCACTCTTCCACTGGCTTTTATCAATAAACTGCAGCTATGCTTTGGTTCTGCTTTAATGGACAATATTGACTCCAATATTATTACAGTCTGGTATTCATTTTATAATTCTCTATTTATTGAACTGTTAAGTTACAAGACATAGAGGGACACAACATAAACACACACATACATATATGTATATTTATGAAGAAACTCATATGACCAAAGTGGGATTGAACCTAGAATCATCTAGTTACAAATTTCTTAACCACTTGGTATGTCTGAACCTATAGGATGGATTGTTTTATCAATTCATACACTTACATATACAATCAAAGCAGGTGTCTTTAATTGAGATGGGTTTTTTTTTTGCTCTTTTCTCTTTTTTTTTTACATATAAATAACTAATAGTGACATTTTATTTTTCAGCTACATATGTAGAGTATTGCCCAATGACTTGAAGGCATCTCACATTATTTATGGTATGAATTAAGTTTATGGTTTATGGGCCAACAAGCAAAAGGTTAAAGAAATTCTCTAGCAGAATCCTTATGGAATACTTGCAGAAGATCAACGCAGCAAGAAGTTAGAAGGACTTAGTTTAGGAAACTGCTTGTCTAGTCAATCAGGAAATGGCTATGATAAATGTAATTTCAAATATTTTATAGAGAAATGCTTCTTTCTCTTTAAAACTTTTGTGGATGATTTATTATTATATTTTGTTATCAGTGGAGATAGCAAAGTCAGTAGAGAGCCAATTTAAATGGCCATATGTTGTTGTTACTTCAGCACAGGTCAGTTTTGAACCAACAAAACTATGATCAAAGGCATACCATCTATGATTATCCTGCATTTTTTTTTCACAGATTAGTATATCTAGAACTAAATCCTTATAGTATTTTTCGTTCTTTCTTCAAGATGGTAGAATGTGATTAGAGAGAGAGAGAGAGAGAGAGAGAGAGAGAGAGAGAATTGGTGTGTTGTTTCTAGGTCGAGAGACTACACAGAGAATTGGCTCTTGAGGAATGCTGAATGTTATATGCTAATTCAATGTTGCATTCAGTGAAGCTGAGGTACCACTGCTAAGGATGTGGCTTGGTGAACCAGTACTGATGATGATGATGATGATGGTGATGGCAATTTCTTTTTTAATATTAATAATAATGAGAATGATGGTGTCTTTTTTTTTTTCATAATAGTAATAATGGTTTCAAATTTTGGCACAAAGCCAGCAAGTTTGAGGGAGTGAGTCAATTACACTGACCCCAGGGTTCAACTGGTACTTATTTCATTGACCCTGTAAGATGAAAGACAAAGTGCACCTTGGTAGAATTTAAACTCAGAATATAAAGATTGATGATATGTTGCTAAGTATTTTATCTGATGCACTAATGATTCTGCAAGCTAAAGGATACATACCACAATGATAATAATAATAATAATAATAATAATAATAATAATAATAATAACAAAAACATAATAGTTCTTTCTAATTCTAGCACAAGGCCAGCAATTTTTTAGAGGAGTGGGGAAAAAAAGTCAATTACATTGGTTCCAGTAGTCAACTGGTATTTAATTTTCTTGTTCCTGGAAGGTTAAAATACAAAGTCAACCTCTTAATAATAATAATCCTTTCTTACTACAAGAACAGGGCCTGAAATTTGTGGGGAGGGGACTAGTTGATTACATCGACCCCAGCACTCAACTGGTACTTAATCCATCGACTCCGAAAGAATGATAGGCAAACTTGACCTCAACGGAATTTGAACTCAGAACATAAGGACGGACTAAGCATTTTGCCGGGTGTGCTAACAATTCTGCCAGCTCTTCTCGCAGCTAAGAGGTCTTTCTCTTATGGATGCTGGTACCACATAAAATGCAATCATGCTGGTGCCACATAGAATGTATTTATGCCAGTGCCATATAAGATGCACTCATGCCAGTTCCACATAAGATGCACATAAGATGCACTCTTGCTGGGGCTACATAAAATGCACTCTTGCCGGTGCCACGTAAAAGCACCCATGCTAGTAGTCTGTAAAGAGTACCCAGCATGCTCTGTAAAGTGGTTGGTATTATGAAGGGCATCCAGCTGTAGAAATCATGTCAAAACAGACAACTGGAGCCTGGACAGCTCTCTGGGTGGTGAGCTCCTGTCAAACTGTCCACCCCATGCCAACAGACATCAAATGATGATGAAATCTCTGTTGATTCACAGGAAACAATAAATTACAGAGCTTAATACAAAAGTAGAGTATTCTTTAATAAATAATAACTGAAAGGCTCCAATTTTCAGTACTCACAGTTACTCACTTCTGATCATCAGCTGGTGAACTAAGCATGCTTTTCTTTTGAAATATGGAATGAAAGTTTGAAGAAAACGCTTATCCTTATGTGCTTTGGTTTAAAAATCTTTGTGAATGCCACATTCAAAATTGGAAGTCAGATCCTTTCAGCTAGAGAGAGAGAGAGAGAGAGAGAGAGAGAGAGAGAGAGAGAGAGAGANNNAGAGAGAGAGAGAGAGAGAGAGAGAGCTGAAGATGGAATGTATACATGAGATATGCTTATTGACTGTGTTTTGTGTTTTCATGGTTTTAAGTTGTCCTTCATTGGAATTCTAGTTCTTGTAAGACTGAACTTGCTTATGGGTTCTTGGCGTATAGTGATTTTATTATATATATATCATACCATACATTAATATTGTGTGATTGTCCTTTATTGGGATTCTAATTGGAGATTTCTAATTTATTGTTTTGCTGCATATATAGAAACACCTTGGTCATGATTAAAAGACTTTTTGCTCTGGATTTGTCTGTTCAAGGTTGGCATGAATTTAAACAAGTACAGCAACATACACTTCTTTCTGTGTGCTGAAGGTAGGCCATGATACAAATTTGAACATGTCATGTTCAAAGGGCTTCAACAGAAAATTGAATTTGCTCCACAGGTTGGTGGTGCTCAAACTGTTTGTTAGCTTGGGGTACATAATACGATAAATATAAGTGTTTGAAATGAAATTTTCTTTATTTTCCTTTGATAAAAAATATTTCATATTTTTCCCAACAATGAAACAACTTGTTACAGGATATA
>JAOPJW010002798.1:941837-952798 GCA_027122535.1 Octopus maya | reverse complement strand
TTGTCCAAGGTGCTGTGCAGCAGGACTGAACCCAGAACCACGTGGCTGGAAAGCTAGTTTCCTATCACACAGTCACGTCTAAGCAGACTAACATTATCCAGTCAGCTTCCAGTATAGTTGTCAGTCAACCACTGTATTTAAATGTGTTACTTGTTATGATTATACAAAACATGCAGGGAAAGTTAAACACAAGTATAAATATTTAGTTCCAACGTAAACTTCATTGTTGCAATTAATAACTGCAATGGTGAAATTTATGCAGGAATGTGGGAACTAAATATTTACACTAGTGTTTATTTTAAATTTCCATTATATATATTTATTCTCTCTCTGTTTATTTCCTCATGTTCTTTTCTGCTGAAGAGCATAGGCTCGAAACGTAAAAGACTTTCTCGCTTTCCTGAGTGTCAAACTAATACACCTGCTTGTTGTTCATACACCTATCTTCGTCTTTTGTTTTTCTGTAAATTTCAAAATTCAACAATATATATATATATATATATATAAAATCATCATTTAACGGCCATTGCCTATGCTGGCATGGGTTGGACAGTTTGACTAGGGCGGGTAAGCTGAGGGGGCTGCACCAGACTCCAGTCTGATTTGGCAAAACTATATATATATAATCATCATTTAACATCCATTGTCTATGCTGGCATGGATTGAACAGTTTGACTGGGGCTGGTAAGCTGAGGGGCTGCACCAGACTCCAGTCTGATTTGGCCAGGTTTCTACAGTTGGATACCCTTCCTAACACCAACCACTCTGAGAGTGTAATGGGTGCTTTTTTATGTGCCACCAGCAGAGTGCTAGTTGCATGGCACCAGTATCTGTCATGACAACAATTTCACTTGGCTTGATGGGTCTTCTTCTCAAGCACAGCATAATGCCAAAGGCCTTAGTCATTTCTCATTGCACTGTGAGACTCAACACTCAAAAGGTACATTTTACATGCCACCAGCACAGGTACCAGTTACATGACATCAACATTGGTTATGACTACGATTTCACTTGGCTTGACAGATCTTCTCAAGCAGAGCATATTGCCAAAGGTCTCAGTCACTAGTCATTGCCTCTGTGAGGCCCAATATTTGAAGATCATGCCTCACCTCCATGTCTCATATCTTCCTAGGTGTACATCTATCACAAGTTCCCTCCACGGTTAGAAATCAACACTTCTTTATACAGCTGTCCTTGTCCATACACATATATATACAGGGTGCGGTGAATAAATTGTCGTCTAAATTATGCAAAAATGAATATAAAATTGACATCTCATTTTAACAGATATATTTATCAAAATTACATAAAAATATCTTGAAATACTAAAGAGTAAATTTATTCAATAAAATCGCCATTGGCTTCAACTACAGCCTGCAGGCGACTTCAGAATCTCCTGCAACTCTTCTGGACAGTCTTCTTGTTTAAGTTGGTGAATGCTACCATAATCCTTACCTTCAGTTCATCTTTGGTGTTACAAGGAATTTTGTTGGTCTCTCACTCCACTGCACCTCACACATAATAATCAAGGGAGTTGCAGTCTGGGGAGTTAGAGAGCCAGATGTTAGGGGTGATGTAGTTGGAGAAATTGTCTGACAGCCATGACTGGGTTCTCCCGTTTGTGTCACATGGTGCAGAGTCCTGTTGTCAGACATAGGAGCTTCCAGCAGCTACCCTCTTGATTCAGGAGAGTATTACCTCCTCCAGACACTTGTTGTATGCTTCCATGTTGAGTCTGAGGCTGTGTAGGAAGATAAATGGAGGTATAATGTTGCCATCACTAGTGGTAACTCCAAACACCATGACATTGACTGGATGTTTGATTTTTATCATTCTCAGAACATGTTTTGGGGACACAGCAAGCCAATGATGCTGATGCAAAAGCAAATTTTCTGTAATGGATTATCATCCATATATTTATGTTATCCCATCCACTATTTGCTTCTTTTTAGATATACTAGGTGCAGGTATGGCCATGTGGTAAGAAGCTCATTTTGCAACCACAAGGTTTCAGGTTCAATCCTACTGCATGTTACTTTATGCAAATGTCTTCCATACTCCTAGGCCAACAAATACTCTGGGAGTGAATTTTGGTAGATGGAAAACAATATTGTATGTATGTGTGGTCTTGTCTCTCTCTACTGTGTTGGTTTGGTTACGTCCTCATAAATTCGTAGTTTGGTTAACATGAATGCTAGAATAAGTATCAGAATTGAAAATATGTCTTGGGGTCAATTTGACCTACTAAACTCTTCAACGTGGTGCTCCGGCATGGCCACAATAAAATGACTGAAACAAGTAAGCTGTGTGTGTGAGACAAGGTAAGCTAGCATATATTATGCATATATATACACACACACACACACACACACACACACACATATGCTTGCTTAATTGTACCCACTCTTTCTCTGTGTATGTATATATATATATATATATATATATATACATACATACATACATACATACACACACATGAAAGTGGGCAGGTGTTTGGGTAGGTAAGTAGTTAGCTAACTAGTAGGTGAGCAGGTGGGTGTTTTAGTTGGTAGCTGAGGTTGGTAGGTAAGTTTAACACAAAAATATGTTCTAAGACAGATAGACAAACAGATGGTTAAACGCATTGGTAGACAGACGGAACAGACAGGGAGAGAGAGAGAGAGAGAATGAGAGATAGTCACAAGTTACCGAAAAACTTGTAGGAGTTGTTGCATGTATCTATTTCTGAAGATATACCTTGCTACCTTTTGTTAGAACAGATCCTATTTTCATCTTGGTATTAGGTTTTCTTTGTCTACATTAGCATATCCATATTCTGAATCCCAAGACACCTGAGAACAATTCTTGTGGAATTTTTTGCATTAGATTAACAGCTTTTTTGTGGCTGGGTGGATAACGTAGTGGATTAATTGCTCCTACTTTCGTTTTCTTTCTTTCTCTCTTTCTCTCTCATCATGGGTTGGAATCTACAACAGCCATTTCATTGTGTTTCTCAGTGCAATGTTATTTTATATGGCTTTAGTGTATCCATGTAGTTTGACATGTATGCATAAAAGATCAATGTGGGAAAGTTATGTGATTAACTGGTGTCCTATCCAAGAAGGGATAAATTTTTGAACCACTTTGTTGCATGAAACACAGGCTGAACATCTGTTTATAAAAGACTGCCATATCCAACTGTATGTTAACTAAGGTACCACATAAAAAGCATTGTTGAGTGATGGTGCCACATGAAAAGCATTGGTGATGGTGCCACAGGAAAAGCACTGGTGATGGTGCCACATGAAAAGCACTGGTGATGGTACCACATGAAAAGCACTGTTGCAGGTGTCATATAAAATGCACCCAGTACACTCTGTAAAGTGGTTGCTGTTGGGAAGGGCATCCAGCTGCAGAAAGCAAGCTAAAACAAACTATGGAACCTGGTGTGGAGCCTAGCTTTGCCAGTTCCTGTCAAGCTGTCCAACGCATGCCAGCATGGAAAATAGATGCTAAATGATGATGATGATGATGATGATTCAACTCTATGATAGATATGTGTATGTGTGTTATATATAACCATGTTATATTTGTATTATAGTATTTGAAAGTTGATGATCTAAGTCTTAAATCACTGGATAGAGTTCCTAAAGCCCTTCACTTCTTACACAGCATAGGCCATCAATGGCTTTTTTCCCTGTTCTCAACCCTGAGCTGTCTTTTCTGCTCTTCTCCCAGGTCTTGTTGATTTTGTATTGTCATCAAAGCTTCAGTAAGTTTTCTTTTTTATTTTCTAGGGTAGCAGTTTTTAGCCTTACACAAACCCCATTTTTATCTGTTGGTAGAGGAAGTCCATATAAGTCTGGCCTCAATCCTTTGAACTGTCCAGTAATGGTAGGGCGGAAGGGGGGGGGTCTACCAGGAACTTGCACTCCTCTGGTGTAAGTCTCGGGGTCACTGAGTTTGTCCCACCAACACTTGACAGCTGGTGTTGGTTTGTTACCATCCTTGTAACTTGGCAATTTCAGAAAAGAGGCCAATATAAAAAAAAAATACTAGACTTAAAAAAAAAATAGACTTTAAGCAAAAAATATTGGGGTTGATTTGTTTCATAAAAGTGACCCCTGGCATGACCACAGTCCAGTGGCTGAAGCAAGTTAATAAATGCCCCATCACATAAATACCTCATCACAATAAATACCTCATCACATATACACACACACACACTGTTTCTGCCTGTCACTCTCTTGGTTTCTGTCTCTGTCTCTCTCTCTGTTTCTGTCTGTCTGTCTGTCTGTCTCTCTCTCTGTTTCTGTCTGTCTCTCTCTCTGTTTCTGTCTGTCTCTCTCTCTGTTTCTGTCTGTCTGTCTGTCTCTGTCTGTCTCTCTCTCTCTCTCTCTCTCTCTCTCTCTTGGTTTCTGTCTCTCTCTCTCTCTCATACACAAAATACAGGATCATCATAGCTGGAACGCCTTCTTTCATCATGACCACCAACTGGATCATGATTGACCCGGGGCTAAACAACAACAACAACCATATCAATAATTACACTTTTCTAAGAAACATTATAATGGTATCAGTACAATTTTCTCCCTATTTTTACCCCCTTTCTCTAACTCCCTCCACCCCCATCACATCCCCACCACCACCACTACTACCACCACCATCACTGACTGTTTCCGCAACTGTGTTCTTAACCAATATCAGAGATTAGCAACACACTTCTTATTCTGTTTGAACACTGTTATATTTCCGTATTATTTTCCTAGAATTTTTTCGCCATTATCTTCTGTCAGAAGTTTATCATCCAACAAAACTTAGTAATACCATCCTAAGTGATTAAGATAATGGTTACAATGTCTTTACTTCAGAGGTTTTAATGGTGGTGGCACTGGTGGTAATGGTGGTGGTGGTGGTCTGTAGACCTGCTTTCATCTGCTGTGAAATTTCTGTGAGAGATGCTGTGTTCAATGTTTTTAATTAATATCAATGGTGTTGATTACAATATATGTATGTCTATGTGTGTGTGTGAGGGAATATGTGCTTGTGGGTGTATGTATACAAGCATTATGGAGTCAAGGATACACAAGAGGTGTGTATTATATGAGAGCACAGCATAAAGACGGAATGTCACGGTGGTGCTCCAGCATGACCACAGCCACTTGGCTGAAATCTATAAATAAACAAATGAATAAATATGCACATATATACATATATAATATACATGTGTGTGTGTGTGTGTGTGTGTGTGTGTGTGTGTGTGTGTGTGTGTGTGTGTGCTTTGTATTTCCCTTATAATGATAATATTAACCTTACCAAGCAATAATAATTTGCAGTCTGTATGAATAAAATTATATCTAACCCTATAACTAACTCCACCAGGAATCAGAAATGACCAAAGCTTGTTTAATCCTAGTAAAGCATACCAAAACAAAGCCACACAAAAACAAATTATCAGACATTAACAACAAACAGACAAGACAAAGGAATTTCCTTCATCAGCTGCCTAACAAACATCGTCGTGATTTTGACCCTCGTTTTGGGTTCATCTTCACAAAAAGTATTTTATCTTGGTTTCAGTTTCTTCAGTAGTAACTTCCAAAATGAATTTTTGTATTTCAATTATATATTTCTAAATTAACCATTTTTTTTTTTTCAATCTCTTACTAGTTTTAGTTAGTGATGTGGTCATGTTTGCACAATCACCTTTGTAGGGTTTAGTTAATCATATCCCCCTTCACTCGTTACATGAATTGGTCCTTTATTTTTATGGACCTGAAAACCATGAAAGTTACAGAACTTAACCTAATTGGGATTTGAACATATAATATAAAGGAGAACATAAAGGATTGTAACCAAATACCATAAACCATTTTGTCCCCGGATTTACCAATTCTACCTATTCTTCTATTTTTACTTGTTTCAGTCTTTTGACTATGACCATGCTGAAGCACTGCCTTGTAGAATCAGTTGAACAAATCAACCTCAGCAAACACACACAAACACACAAATATATATACATATATCAAAAATGGGGAAGACTGGCTTATGAGATTACCTTAGGTTATCCGTCCATAAAGGGTTTAGTTTTATGGTGCATCATCAGATCCCAAAAACCTATTGGCCCTAAGAGATCATGGGCCAACAGTTTTGTATTCTCTCTGTATGGGCACATTCATATGTATATGTGTGTGTATAATACACCCCACCCATATGCATCCTTGACTCCATAATGCACACATACATACATCCACATGCACATAAATTCCCTTACACATACATATCCATACATATATTGCAATCCACTAAGTTAGAGGTATGTAAACAAACCAACAAAGGTTAAGAGGGACAAATGCAAGCACTCATCATCATCATCATTGTTTTTAATTTTCCTTTTTCCATGCTAACATCACACACACACTCTACAGACTTGTTTGCACTCAGTTTCTTATTTCTTTATTGCCCACAAGGTGCTAAACACAGAGGGGACAAACAAGGACAGACAAAGGGGTTAAGTCAATTACATCAACCCTAGTGTATAACTGGTACTTAACTTATTGACCTTCGAAAGGATGAAAGGCAAAGTCGACCTCGACGGAATTTGAACTCGGAACGTAACGCCAGACGAAATATCATTAAGCATTTTGCCCAGCATACTAACGTTTCTGCCAGCTCACCGCCTCAGTTTCTGTCAACCAAATTCATTCACAAGAATTTGGTTGACCCAATCTCATAACAGAATGCATTTGCCAAAGGCACTACACTGTGGGACTGAACTTGGAACCATGCAGTTGTGAAACTACTTAACAACAACACGGCCATGTCTGTGGCTATTAACCACCATTCATGTTCATTGCCTTTGTTTTTTTCTTCTTATTTTTACATAAATACCATTCTGTTTCCAAAGATGATGATTGTTTTGGTATAAGTTCTTGTTTTTCCTCATTAGAATAATACAGCCTTTGTGTTCTGCCGAGAGAATCTGAGGTCAACTGTTACTATTTATATATTCTCTTGAATTAGTTTTTTCTCTAAGACTTGATAAAAATTGAACTTAACCAAATGTGAGGTACATTTTTTATTCTGAGCAATTTTTGATTTACTTATAACATTTTTTTTCTGTTTCTCTTTTGCATTTTTTTTGCTAGATGTTATTGCCATCTTCCTCCCTCTCTCTCTCTTTCTGTAAAACTGTCACTCCATCGGTTATGACAATGAGAATTCCAGTTGATCCGATCAATGGAACAGCCTGCTTATAAATCCTACAATTTAGAAAATACACAAAATTTCATTAACAATTAGATGATGAAAACTCATTAACATAGGAAAAGCAAATTACGGCCCAGTTTCCTGGTAAAAACAAAAACGAAACCATGAAGATAATTTTTTGTAATGTATATAGGTGCAGGAGTGGCTGTGTGGTAAGTAGCTTGCTTACCAACCACATGGGACCTTGGGCAAGTGTCTTTTCCAATAGCCTTGGGCCAACCAAAGCCTTGTGAGTGGATTTGGTAGATGGAAACTGAGAGAAGCCTGTCATATATCTGTGTGTGTGTGTGTGTACACATTTGTGCTTACATCCTCGTAATCTAGTGGTTTGGCAAAAGAAACCAATAGAATAAGTACTAGGCTTACAAAGAATAAGTCCTGGGGTCGATTTCTTTGACTAAAGGCGGTACTCCAGCATGGCCGCAGTCAAATGACTGAAACAAGTAAAAGCGTAAAAGAGTATTAGTAAGCTGTGTTTGGAGCATAAATTAATTTGAAATTTTGATGGGAGATTTTCATTTATGTCTCTAAGTTGCAAATTATAATAATTGAGCCAAGGACAGTTTTGGGGCTAGTTGGTATCAAAAGGGTCAAGAACAAAAGATGCTAGACAGTGCCAAAAACCAGAATTACTTTGAGCACTAGGGGTGGTGGTGGTGGTGATAGAGGTGCTGATAGTGTGTATGTTGTGATGATGGTAATGATTTGATTGATTATGGTAGCAATGCTGGTGGCATTGGCGGTGGGGATGGTATTTATGGTGGATCTATTAGTCATGATGTTAGTTGCGGTGATAGATGATGATTGACGGTAGAGGTGGTGATGATGTGAATCACCATCATCCTGATGATTATCATAATGGCAACAGGGATAATATGGCTGACGCTTGTGGTAATGATGATGTTGATAATGTATATGTATGTGTATGTGTGTGTGTGTGTATGTATCAGTCAACAGATTCTTCAAACTTCTACTTCCTTGTTTTCTAATCTCAAATCAAAATCCAAACTCTGCTAGCAGACTAGTGTTTCCTCTTAACCAAGAATTGGTCTACAGCTAAAAATATTACATTTTAGATATAAACATAGTGGATGTTTTGTTTGTGTTGTTTGGCATTTTCTTATTGTTTTTTTGTTTTCATCAGCTGTATTTGATAGCAGCGTTGGCTAAACTGGAAACCTCTCCCTTACTCCCCCACTCTCTCTATATATATATAGGTGTACGTCTATACCCATCATCATGTTAACATCCAGTTTTCCATGCTCACGTGGAATATCCTGAGGTAGATTTTCTCTGGCTAAATATCCTCACCTGTTTACCATATAAGGTAATATTCATCCATGTCCAGACATAATTCAAGGCATAGCTGTGTGGTAAGAGAAGTTTGCTTCCCAACTACAGGGCTTTGTGTTCAGTTCCTTTGTGTGACACCTTGAGCAAGTGTCTTTTACTATAGCCTCGGGCCGACCAAATCCTTGTGAGTAGATTTAGTAGAAGAAAATGGAAAAAAAGCCTATCATGTGTGTGAGTGTGTTGTGGCTGTTTGATCTCCACTATTGCTTGACAACCAGTGTTGGTTTGTTTATATCCTCGTAACTTAGTCGTTCAGCAAAAGAGACAGATGCAAATAGTACCAGGCTTAAAAATAGAAATAAACACTGGATATTGATTTGTTCAACTAAAAATTGTTCAAGGCGGTGCTCCAGCATGGCCACGATCAGATGACTGAAACAAGTAAAAGAATATAAAAGAAACAGACCCGTTTTCGTAAAAAGACTGAAAATGGTTGCCGCTTGCATGGCATTGACACTCGCTAGCAATTGTTATACAATGTCCAGACAATTACAATCACAAAACGCATACACACATCCATACATGCATGTGATTCTTTCAGTTTCCATCCACCAAAATCACTCATGATACAGACAGCAAAAGTGCTAAAGCAGCTAACCACCACCAACACCATCACCCCAAGATAAAGCTGAATTTTGGTGCTCCAATGAGCATCATGTTTTGTTTTTAACCCTTTTGATAGAAACCTAGCCAAACCTAGTCTTTGGCACTGTGGTTATAATTTGCTATTTTAAAGCAGATATAAATGAATATTCTCCACCAAACTCTCAAGGGTAAGTCTTGGAGACGCACTGCTAATTCTATCAGTTTCAAATTTTGACACAAAGCCAGCAATTTTGGGGAGAAGAAGTAAGTCAATTACACCAACCCCAATGTTCAACTGGTATCTTTATCGACCCACAAAAGGTAAAAAAAAGGCAAAGTTTGTGGCTGTAGTAAAAGACACTTAGCCAAGGTGCCACACTGTGGGATTGAACCCATGGCCACATAGTTAGGAAGCAAGCATCTTAACCACACAGCCATTCATATTTATTTCATATATGTGGTAAATATTTTTCATTTATTTAATGTAAGCCACAGAAGTGTATATATTATATATCATTTTGCGTAAACAAAAATATATTATATATCTATGTAAGTATATTACGTAGTAATGGCAAAGATATTAATGTAATGGATATTAGCCATTATTCCGGAATGAACACAAGTTTTATGTTAAGCCAAAATGAACTAACTTTTGATATGAATCAAACTACGTGGATTAATAGAGAAAATTATATCCTGGTTCTGTTGACAGCAGATTTTAAGGTTATATCCCCTTTTCGCATTCAGTGGAATTAAATTGAAACGAAAGTGGGAGATTGGAATTAGATATACAAGAGTATCACTTTAATATCATGATTACATACATTTATATATGCATGCACGTGTGTGAATGTATATATATGAGTGTGTGTATGAATCTACATATGAGAGAGTTTCTCTGTGTGTATCTACATATGTGTATTCCTGTGTCTGTGTATCTATATATGTGTTCCTGTGTCTATCTACATATGCTTGTGTGTATATCTATGTATCTACATATACATGTGCGTGCAAGTGTGTCTATATATATGTGTGTGTGTGTCTATATACATGTGTGTGTGTGTCTATATACATTTGTGCATGCGCATATGTCTATATATATTTGTGCATGTGCATGTGTCTACATTTGTGTGTGTACGCGTATGTCTATACATTTGTGTGTGTGTGTTTGTATTCACTTGTATGAATATATAGGTGCATGCACATACACACACACACATGCGTTTGTGTATATATGTGCATAAGATCTTCGATTTCATGTAATATACAAGTAGACATATTATCGTCATTGTTTTAGCAATTACTTTTCCATTCTTCCATGTCTCAGACAGAATTCATTGAATCTTCATCATTTAACATCCCTTTCACCCTCCTAGCATGCGTTCAATGGTTTGACATGAACCGATGAGGCAGAGAACTGCCCTGACCTCCAAAGTCTGCTTTGGCAGAGTTTCTACAGCTGGATGCCCTTCCAAATGCCAACCACTTTATAGTGAGTGTACTGGGTGAACTTTTCAGGGCACCAGCACTAGTGAGGTTACCAAGCACTCAAGATACAAGACCCCGTCCTCAACTGAGTGGGGAGTAGTATTGAGGGATATGAAAGTATGATAGAGGCACAGGAGGATATGTCTCGAGGAAGAGGTGAATACATGACCAGCTGGTCTTTTACCTGGAACCAGTAACCTGTGCACTTAACTAATTCATTCACATCTTTGGAGCTCTAAATGATTCCTGGTCCAGGAATTGAACTCACATCCTTGATAATTATAAGC
>JAOPJW010002597.1:19149-34189 GCA_027122535.1 Octopus maya | reverse complement strand
AATAAAGATAAGTGATTTCCAAATTTTTTGAGAGATTTCCCAATCTAAATGCAATTGAAATTTCTTTATCATTAACCACTTTATTGCAAGATAAATACTTGTTGGATAAGATACAGTCTAACTAATCATATTGTTCAAGCAATACCCTTATTTCATTAACACTGTATGGGAAAAGTCCATCAGTAATATACTAACCCCTTTTAACCTTGAGAATAAGAGTTAAAACCCATCAATAAAAGACTGCACAGCATGTTGTAAAATATTCAGTAAATTATATGGTAAAGGAAATTTGTCTGACATTCAACAGTTTAAACTACCTTAGCCATAATGTTTAAGCCAGCTTATTAAATTGCTTCACGTTGTAATTTATACAGTATTAGTGAACATGTGTATTGTACTCGTGGAATAGTACAATGGTTAATAAATTACTGCTTGTGCAACTTAAGAAATAAATTAAACATTAGCTATATTAATGGCTCTTGATTATTCAATTTTCAAAAGAAAATGTTTTATTGAACAATGAGCTCAGCTCTTGTTTCTTGAACTAACAAACCGAAAATTTTAAGAAAGAATGGTTTCAAGGTCAAGCTATAACTTTTCTAAGAATGGCAATGATTGTTAACGATACTTAACTTTTCGATATTGTTTTATTTGTATTATTAAAATCGTTGAAAATTCCAGTACAGAGCAGGTGTGAGATAGGGGACTGAAAATAGATGTGTGGAAAACAAAATGATAGTTTATATTTTACCTTGTTTCAATATTCCAAGATGAAAAACACTTTTATAAGAGAAAATGGAGTATGGGGCACATAACACATCATCGTCATTCAAACTATACAACCCTAATATGTTATAATTATGTTTATTCTACTTTCAAGATAACGGCTATTGTCTAACTTTCAAAATTAGACCAAAGTATTTTGATTCTCAGTGTGATTGCATGATGCATGCAATAAAGATGGTTAAGATTTAATTAGAATAAAGGAAGAATTTGTTTTAAATACTTTGTTACATTTCAAACCCTGAAATAATGAACAAAGGCAATTTCTAGGCTATGAAGTAAAGATGGTTGTGATAATAAAGGTGGTAATGTGGTAATGACAACGACAACAATGACGATGATGATGATGTTGCTGTTGTTGTTATTGTTGGTGGTGGTGGTGGTGGTGGGGAGGAGGAGGATTGTGTTTATGTCTGCTTTTCTATGCTAGCACAGGTTGCTCATATCATTACTAAATCAGCTAATTCAGAGATATTGCTTTCTTAGAGAAGCTGGAGACCATGTCTCACTTGTATGCGATTTTTTTTTGGCATGATTTCTTCTATTGAACACCCTATTGTGATGGCACAAGCATGAGAGAGAGTGTCTTGTTCCTGGCAAACCTAAAAGTCCTCTCTTTACTATGTTGTCCCCATTTATCTGTCAACCACCTTACTCAGTGTATTGGGTTCCTTTCATATGGTAGCAGCCATCTTTATCTGCAACAAAATTGAAAGGTCCTCTTTGCCCTATATCGTGCTTGTTTGCCAAACACATTGCAGGATGTATTGAGTACATTGATAGAGGCACCACACTAAAGATCTTATTTTCTCACATGTATGAGTAAAGGGTACTTTCTACCCAACATTGCTTCCATTTATTTGTTTACCAGTAAGAGCACCCAAATGTTGACTCATCAAGAGAGGGATAGAAGACATTTGGAGTGAAAGTATGATAGAGGTGAGGATAATGGAAGAGGACCAGAGTTATAAGAGTAAGAGCGTGAAAGAGAAAGAATAAAGAAAGAAGAAATGGTTGTAAACAATTAATCATGTGATGGAGTAATGTGAGAGAGAATAATGGATAGCAGAAAAGATGAGTGCTGATACGAGAGTGGATGTTATGGGCTGTGATAGATAGATGTCAACAATGAGTGATAGAGAAGAAATAATTGAGGAGAGATAGAGTGATAGCTAGCAATAAAAAAATGGGGGGAGATAAAAAAGAAAATAACGTGATTCATTGATGCAAAATTATGTCAAGTTAATTATGAGTTTAAATATTAGGTTTTGCAGAAGAATTACGAAGTAAATGACTAATATAACTTATAGCTAGTACTGAAAAAAATTGATGTTCAGTATATATTGTTGGTGTTGCTGCTGCTGTTGAGATGTTGTTGTTGATGAAGAGAAGGAGAAGAAAAAGAGAAACCTAATAGTTGTTATCATGCAATAAATTACACTACTAATAACTGGACAAAATAGCGGAAAGTTGTTTTGCAGCCTTTTACTTCTATTTCATCAATGAAATAGACAACTAACTGAGGTAAAAATATCAGCAGCTGCAGCACACTGTAATCAGATCTGCTTGTCTTGCTTTATAGTCTTATGGTATCCATTTCATCAATTATCTGTCATGTCATTTGGTATTATCAAATATCTATTCATAATTGATTTCTACACATAGTGTATTTAAACTGCTGCAAAACCCAACCTGAAACTAAAAGTCTACACACCTTCTAACATTAATTTCTAAAAGAGCATTACTGATGCAAAGGAAATTTCACACTATTCAATTACAAAGTTAAATTGATTAGGATTCAGACTGCTTAGAGTTTATGATAGAAGTTGGTGAGTCTTCTAACCTAATTGTGTTGAAGGGGACAGCATTGAAGGGTTCACATTCTTGTATCGATGGCAAGTCAGAGTTTTGCTTGTAGGTTAACCAGGCAAAGAAGTAGGTTGCACTCATGACTTCTGTAGGTTGTCCAGGGTTGTGAGATTAACGATATTGACACCCAGTATGAATACATACAGACCAATACCTGAAAAAAAGATGTGGTCCAAGATAGTACAAGTATATTATCTGAATGTTTGCAAAAGAATGAACTCTGCTACAGGCACATAAGAACCAGATGGTGGTGTGGAAACATATGGCATGTTAGACTTTTCAGCTTAGCACATCTCATTTTCCATAAATGTCATATGGAAGGAATTGAAGTCAATACTACAAGCTAATTCTAAAGAGCTACAACTTACAGCAGTAACTTGTTCCTACTTTTAGGTACCATTTGCATCTTGGGGTCTTTGACTGGCAATTCATGAGAAATTATACAATAAGAATTTAATGGATATAGCATAGTGTCAGTGACACAATACATCTCGAAAATCCACATTTCAAATTCTAAAATAAACGTTTTGTAACTGTCTAAATTTTCTGATCTTTCAAACATCAGCTTGGTAACATAAGCCACTTAGAATAAAAGTACTGTTTGTTTTTCCAATGTATTTTTGTTTGACTAAGAAAACATTGTATGTTAATATATTTGCTTCTCTGTCAGGAGAGCTAAAGCATGTTCAATAAGTAAGTTCTCAGTATATTATGCACACTATATGGTGTTGAACTGTTTGAAATCACAATTTAGAATGTGGAGTTGATAGGTACTAGGACAGTAAAACAAATTACAGTGACAGTACAAACATTTTGACATTATTTATTACAGACAAAGTTTAAACTAATCATTTTCTTTGTTTTAATATATCTCCCTGCAGATTAAAAAAAAAAAAAGTGTGCTTTTTTTTTAATGTCTTTTGTCAAAACTACTTCAAAGAATAACAAACAAAAATTACTGTTAGTGACATGTAATAATTCAATTTTTGCAATAAGACGTGTGCATATATGTAAAGTATACATACATGCATATAAATACACACACACTCACACGTATGTGTATATAAATGCATACACAAAATGTTACATGGTTCTTTGATAAATAGCTGAAGTAAAAGCATAGATTTGACAATGGTATATTATGCAGAGTAAATAGTTTTGATTGAATTTTTCACTAGAAATATTTCTGTGTTTTTTCTTGAAAAGCATACATAAGCTTTAGCTTAATCTATAATATAGTCTGTTAGAGAAAAAGCAACAGATGAGAGAAAATATTATAATAAAATAATTCAAATGGCTATCATTCTTATCTATTCTATTTTTCTTATCTGTATTTGTACACCACAGTTTCTTTTTTTTCGTTTGTTTATTATGCTTATGTACTCTAACACTATGTGTACATATCACGATTAATACATCACTAGATTTGACTTCCATACAATAAGTCTGCAGAAAGTTAAACTAGAAAGTATAAACAACAGGAAACCTGTAGTTAACATTTCCTTGTTTACATTTATGCAGACTTATTTTATGGCAGTCAAATACAGTGATATATTAACAGTGATATGTATACATAGGTAACACATTCTTCTCTTTGTCTTTTGAAACAAATTTTGTCCAGTTAGTGCTTAGTTTAATATTGGACACTGTCTGCATTTGTATTTTTATCTGGACATTGTAACTTTTATTGAGTATTCTACCACATTACATCTTCAAGTTAGCTTTGTTACAATTTTTCAATAGTGTTTGTCATCTCAGAATCATCTACTTCTTGCCATGTTCTGTAACTTTTAGATTATTGTAAAATGCTATGATTAACAAAATCTCTTCACTAACAACTCAATGTTAAGATTTATTTCTGCTATATACTCCATAATAAAATTTCATTGTCTCCTGGTCTTAATTTAGTTGATGTTAGCATTAAGTAAATACAGTGTTTTCTACAAGAATAAGAAAATTGAATTACAAATGAGAAACGTGAATAATCTCAGCCAAACCATCTAGAGGGTTATACATTGGAGCGTTTTTGCAGTTAGTATTTGTGATGTATTGTACAGTTTCTTAGAAATTCCACTTAAAATGTTCAATGAAACTATATCTGCAATAACATAGCATATATCTTGGTATAAACAATTAAAAGGACATTTGTGAACAACAAATGTACATTTATTATAATAATTGCAGATAAGTGAATTTGCACCTGAACTTCCTGTCTATATTTACCTCTAATCCCTTCTTATTCTCACCTTCCAGATCTTTTCCGAATCATTATGGTTAATACTAACTTATCAGAAGTG
Organism: Octopus maya; assembly: GCA_027122535.1. NCBI lineage: Eukaryota > Metazoa > Mollusca > Cephalopoda > Octopoda > Octopodidae > Octopus > Octopus maya. The sequence continues at coordinate 29,240 of JAOPJW010002597.1, read as the reverse complement.
CATTCTCTATAAATTACAACCTGCTGGTGTTTCCTTACTGAATATTGTACTGCGATTCAAATTAGTCATCAACTACATCACACAAAGGTTCTAATCTCCACCTCCAGGCATCACCTAACCTCTTTATTTAGCTCAACATGTTTGATAAGGTTATGAATGAAATTATCAGGAAAATATACAATATCTTTTATCTGCATATGTTAAGAAATCCTTGATCAAACATCTTACCTGTCTGGCCCTACAAATAATTTGAACAAAAAGAAGAAATATTTCATAATTCTAAGAAGTAATTTTCAATTTCCATGCCACTTCTTGATGGTAGATTGTCAGAGCCATTAGAGCATTGGATAAAGATGACCAACACCATTCAACCACAGTACCTAACATTCTGAGTTCAGTTATCTCTAAAGCCAACTTTGCTTTCATACATCAAGAGTCAACCAAATTAAACAAGGTCAATTTACATTCTATAATGTATTCTAGTTGTGATGACAAGACAGTTCATGAATTTAAAGGGACTACATTATTTAAATAATATAATATCCTTATTATATGATTTGGACATACAATTTTCCATGGCAGAAAATATTGCAATATTAGGTGATTGCTATCTCAAGTATTTTAGCAATTACATGCCTCTCACCTTACCCCTACATATTAGGTTGTTTCACATGAAATGTAGCATTTTGAATTTTTTGTTATTTCGGTCACTTAAAAACTCATTTATGTATATCTTGCATTTAATCTTGACTCTTTCTCTTTCCCAACAATATTGGTATACAAAACTCCTACCCATAGACTTTATGAAAATGATAACAACCAAACTATGTTGAGTGATTTACTCGTATGAGTACAAACTGGGTCATTCTGCTGCAGAAGCTCTACAGAATGTCAAGCGGGCCTTTGGTAATGGTTTTGTTGACATCAGAACTGTTCAGAGATGGTTCCAAAGCTTTCATTCAGGAGATAATAAACAAGAAAATAAAAAGCCTTGAAAATAAACTAAGGGGTAGGCCAAAATCACTTATTCGGCATGATGGACTAAATGGTTTTGTTGAAAAAACAAATTAAGAGCAAAGGCTCTAAAACTTTCATCAGAATTCCCAACATCTCAAACAACTGTTCTTGGACACCTGTAGAAAATTGGAAAAGTTAAGAAAACTGATAGGTTTGTTCCACATCAGTTGAACAAGATTCAAAAAACAGACGCTTCGAAATGTGCTCCTTATTGCTTTCTCGACTGCATCAAATCATTACCTGTGATCAGAAATAGATACTCATTAACAATAGCAGGAGAACAGGACAGTGATTAGATGCAGGAAATACCCAAACCCACCATTGCTCTCTAAAAAGTTAGTGGTCACTGTATGGTGGTCTGGGAAGTGAGTTATTTTTTATTCCTTCTTGCAACAAGGAAAAATGGTTACAGCAAAATCGTATTGACAGAAAATTGAATGTATGCATGAGAATTTGAAAAAGAAGCAACCCAGACTAGTGAATAGAGATGGCCCAATTTTGCTCCACAATAATGCATGTCCTAACACTCCTCAAGGTATGGTACAAAAGTTGCAAAGCCTGAATTATGAGATTTTGCAGCATCCTCCCTATTCTTCTGATATCTCTCCTACTCATCATCACTTTTTTAGGCATTTTGAACTTATCATAAGCAATAAAACATTCTTAAATAAAGAAGAGGTAATTGAAGCATTTGAACAGTTTATCACAGCAAAAGATGAATTTTTTTTTAAAAGATGGAATATTTGACAGAGAGAAACATTGGGTAGATGTTGTAAATGAACATGGATCATACTTTAATTAAATAAATTAGTTCTCTAACACTTCCGAAACATTTTATTGTTACCTTTCAAATACGACATTTCATGTGAAACAGCCTAATATATTCTATCAAATTGCACCCTCCACCTCTACTCAGCAAACACTACATTTGCCTCTACTCATCATCTCAAACCATCTGGTACTCTCCTCCCACTCTCTTTCCCCCCCTCATGACCCACTGTCTATATCCTCTCATACTCACCTCCTTGGTCCTGGAGGGTTTACTCCAGCACCCCCATCACTACCATATCATTCTCTTCTGAGCTATTCCTCCCCATCCTTACATAACACAGAGTAGCCATGTGTCTCCTCTATAGCAAGGGACCAGTATTTGACACCCTTTTATACTTTAACCTCCCAAAACCACCTCCTCATCTCAAATATTCCCCCCCTCCACCACTTAATCAAGGGAGCATTTTTTTTTCATTTCCTTTCCTTATTCTTTTTCTGTCTGGCAAGTTACTTGGCAACCTCACGAGAGCTGGTGGCATGAAAAAAGTGCCCAATACACATTGTAAATTGGTTGGCTTTAGGAAGGACAGTCACCAGCTGTAGAAATCATGTCAAAGCTGATGTTGGGGCTGATGCAGCCCTGAAGCCTGTCAGATCTTGTCTAACCATCCAACCGATGCCAGTACGGAAAACAGACATTAAATGTTGATGATGATGGTGATAATAATGATGATGATAATGGTGATAATGCCCTTTGTGTTTCGATCATGTAAAAATCATATAGGAAAGTGGAAATAATTTCTTTTGTAAAAAGGTATAATGCAGTGTTAAGGCAGGTATGAAATTGTAAAATAATACTTTTCTTTTTACTTATGTGTATTCTCTTAACTTTATTTCATCATTTTATTTTATATTGCAATTTGCGAACATCAGCATCGTTGGTTATAAGTTTCCAATTGCTGGTTCACTGAATCTAGTTTCTGATAGCAAGAATGATAACGGGAAGCCAGTAACAGTGTATCTCTACGGATTTAATTCTTAAAGCACTATGCTTTTCAGTTTTGTTCATGGTATTTTAAAATCTTTTGCCAATATATGTCTGCAAAAAGATACATACAGGCCCAAACACACACACATGCATGCATACATACACTCACTCATACGCACTCACACACACACACACACACACACACACTAATACACACTCTCTCATATACACTCATGCACATACACATATATAGTAATGGTACATAGTCAATGAGAGTATCCAAGATGTGGTTGTTGCGCACTGAACATGCACACATGCACACACACATGCACACTCACACATGCATACACACAAACATGCATACATACCTACATACAAACGTACATACACATACATACATACACACACACATACATACACACGCATACATACACAAATACATACATAGAACTATACATGCATATACACACATACATACACACACATGCATACGTACATACACACACACACACACACACACATATACATACATACATACAAGCATGCATGCATACATACATACATACATACATACACACACACACATACCTACATACATGCATACATATATACACTAAGTGCATGAATGGGTTTATAGTTAGAAAGTTCATTTGCAAATATGTGGTTAGTTCACTTTATGGCACTTTAGCAAGAGTCTTCTCTAGCCTTGGGCTGGCCGTTGCCTTGTGAGTGAATATTGAAGCTGTGCAAATGCCCACCATGTGTGTGTGTGTGTGCACATATGTATGTGCATACATGCATGTGTATAAGTTCATATATGCCCGTCTCTATATCACCTATATCTGTATTATTGATACTGCTATAAAAAAATGTTGTCTGCACTTCTTACATTACATAGCAGTTTGACAAATAGGGTCCCTGAAATAAATACCAGAGTTACAAAAGACAAATAATTATAAGGGTCAATAAGACTGGTCAAACCCATGAAACCAGTCCCACTTCATGGTTGCTGCCCAATGACTGAAAGAAATAAAACAATACTTACAATAACTAATAGTACACACAATAATGTCTCATACAATTTCCACCTAGTAAACTCTACTCACAAGGTATTGGCTAACCCAAAGCTATGATGTAGGACCAAAGATGCAAGAAGATCTTGTTCAAGTATGGAAGCATGAAAGTGCTAGTATTTGTACATTGTTTCTTTCCTGACCTTTATATTGCTTCATTTCTTCTATATCTAAGTTTCGCAGCTCTGTATATTTCACCTTGTGGAATCACAGTCTTCTGTCATGTAAGCTGTTAAAAGTAAGTATTTTAGCTGTAGTTTTATGACATTGTTTTGTTAGTTTGAATAGAAGTAAGTCAATATCTGAAGGTAGAGATTAGGAATGCTGTGGTGTTTTGTTTTTGTATTTTGCTGAGTCTGAAAGGAAGCAGCTGCAACCATGAGATTTACAGGTCTTCTGAAAGTGTTAAAAACATGAAGTCATTAATGTTCCATCAAAATGGAAACAGGCCAACTCCTTGAGAAAAGACATGAACAGGAAAGTGCACAGGTTAAACACACCAAAGGTATTGAGAGTTTGAGGAACAAGTCAGCCATGGGTACTTGACTGATTGATGTACAAGACCAAAGATCTACCTTATAATATAAAACCAGATATTATGTTTCTTCTAGAGTAACTTTAAAGAGTTAGTTGTAATTGTTAATCTTTATGATAATCATTAATTCACATTAGAGATCTGAACTCTAGACATTAAGCACCATTTACATCAATAATAAAATATTTCCACTACTAAATATTAATAAGCTGTCCTGTTTTAGTTGGCTTTGCTTTCCCCCCTCATTTTGTCTAGCAAATGATTTCAGTTGCTGGTTAAACTATTTCTTTGTTTTTTCCAATAGGCAATACTATGGAAGAACATTTGGTTTCAGGAACTTTCCTTATTTGATGCTTTCTGATACTGACAATGTTTTCAGCTCTAGAAATATCATTAGGAGAATGTTCTGTTCTCTCAATGGCAGAATAGCATAAAAGAAATATAAAAGAACAAAAGAACTTGTATTAATCTGTGTCAAGGTGATAATATTTTTTTTTTTCTTTCACATGCATTGAAGTAATGTTAAGATAAAGAAAACATATTTAAAATGAAGAAGAAAAATCTCTTTAGTGCAGTACAAGAAAAAGTAAAAAGAAAATTAAAAAAAAAGAAAAATATTATTTTTGCTTATCTGTTGAAGTGCTGAAATGTAGAAGGCAGACATCTAAATAAGGCAAAGAAAACATCTCAAATAAAAGAATAGAATAAAAAGAAAAAAATTTAAGTAAAAATTCAATGAACTTTGTAAAGATAAAAATTATAATAATATATGTGTATATATGTCTGCATGTGTGAAGATACATGTGTCTTACATATACGTGTATGTGTATGCTTAGGTATGTATGTATATATATATGTATATGTGTGTGTGTGTGTGTGTGTGAGAAACTACTTGCAGAAAGCAGTACAAAACAGACCTGAAGGAATTGAAGCAATGTAAAAGAAACAAAACAAAATGGAAACCAGACAATTTATGAAACATTTTTATATACTTTGTATGATAGAGCTCGAAATAGATAGAGCTATAAATAACTTGGGTTAAAACCCCTGGATTGAGAAAGTTAAAGGCTTCTTGTAGGACTCGAACCCTCATTTCCTCTAAATATGACAGACTATAGACTATAGAATGTAGATAACTTGAAAACGGAATTGGACATCTTCCTATCCTCGATTCCAGACGAGCCAACGGTCTCGGTTGGAAATACAGACAAAGGCATACACCTAATGATCCAACCATTAGGTAAAAGTACATGCAAAAGTTAATATGAAATCCCACCCACCTCAGTAGAAACCAGCCACAGAAGAGGTCTGTGGAAAGAGTAAAATTTACGATGGTGCTCCAGCATGATCGCAACCGCATCGCTAAAACGTATAAAAGAATAACAGAATTTGTATAATTTATGTGTTTGATGAAAATTGAAGGAAGCATGTGAGACTATGCTTACAAATTTGGTTTCGTAGTCGTCAGCTTCCGGTGTACTAAATGGTGTCGTTTTAAAATACCTTATTTGGTCTTCCAACAAATAAAGATCTCTAAAATAAATACCTGACTAGAACAAGTAATAAGGTTGATGTGATCGACAATAACGCTTGGAGACAGTGCACCAGAATGGACGCAGCCCAGGGCATTGCCACCTCGTTTTAGAATAGCTTTTATTTATTTAAAAAAAATTTCGTACCAATTTTTCCCCAAGATATCTTTTGTTTTTTATCTTTACTTTTTGTTTTATTTGATTTATTTTTCACTTCAGTCTATTATAGCAGCGACCTTTTCGTCTTTTGCAATTATCCATTCGGGTTGCTTCGTGTGTCTGTTCGATTTGCGTATAAAACGTTCGGTAATGTCTTGGGTTCGATGTATCGTCATACCAATCAGTTGAACGATGAGCGAAATCCCGAACAGAGAGCCATTGATTAAACCAAATAAATTTAACTTCGACTCTTCGCTTGTAATGTTTGTGAAGAGGTATCCAAGAATGATCATCCAGACCGTATTACAAATCAGAAATGCAAAAACACTTTTGACGCGCAACTTCCGGAGTTTTTCAGCGATTTCCGACTTTGGTGCACCCGTCCTCACCGTTGCACCAATAACGAAATCTCGTAGAAACTTCCAGAATTTGTATTCGACTTCTTCATACTTGTCGAAGAGGTTAAAGCTATGAGTGGAAGAATTCATACTTGCGGAAACTGAAATAAAAGAAAATAAACAAATAAGTAAATAGAAAAGATAATGTGCAGAAGTGGTCTAATGTTTTAGAAGTTTCATTTCCAGCCACATGGTTTTAGGTTCAGTCCCACTGTGTGGCACCTTGAATACGTGTTTTGTTTTCTGATGTTCTACTAAAGCATTGGGCCGACCAAAAGTCTTGCGAGTAGATTTGGTAGACTGAAGACGAAAGAACGGTGTGTGTGTGTGTGTGTGTGTGTGTGTGTGTGTGTGTGTGTGTTTTCCCACCTCCTCTTGACTACAGATGGTTTGTTAACCTCCCGGTAAAGAAAAGTCATGGTATTAATTTATTCGACCAAGCCTTACACGGTGGTGCTCCACCATGGCCGCAGTCTAAAAAGTTAAAGAAATGTAAGAAAGAAAAATATAGCAACTAGAACAAATGAATTATTTCTTCTCTTGTGAGTTGTAGCCATTGGATTGAAGCAAAGCTACCAAGAGAGAGTTTCTAAGAGTTTCTGGTTGCCTTGTGGCAATATCGTTAAGATGAAATGTGAAAGAATCACCCCAGCAAAGATGGGTTGACTTACTTTCATCCTGCATTTTCTTCTTTATCTTCTTTTTTCGACGCTTACGGATTTGGGGGAAACAAACTAGTTTCGGAGCGGAAGCTTTGTTCTGCAAAGAAATAAATATATAAATAAAAAGTAAAGCCCGTTTTCTTTTTATCTTTTATTTGTTTCAATCATTCGACTGCGGCCATACTGGAGCATTTTTTCAAGGATTTTGTCGAACAGAACAAGTTGATAATTTTATTATCGAGTCTTTGGACGAACCACAAGTCACAGGGACGTTACCAAATCCAGTTGTCACACACAGACACACAACGAGCTTTCATGAGATTCCTTCTTTAAAATTCCCTCACAAGTGGTTGATCAGTCTGGGGCAAAAAGTAGAAGATACTTGCCCAAGGTGTTACGTGGTTTCAATGAGCTCTTCTAGGGTCAAACGTATTCCAACCGTGACATCTTAGTCTGTTAAGCGTCCTCTAATATAAGCATCATCGACATTTTCCCTTACTTTGTTTTCTTCTTATATTTTAAAATAGTAGGATGTAATCTGTAGGGATGTTGGTTACTTTTTCTAGCAGGTTGCTTGACTACGTAGAATCTATCGGTGGCTTGATCTGCATCTCTAGATATTTCTTATCAGAGGTGTAAAGCCAGGAAGCAGCTGTATTTATACAGTCTTAGAAATTATGAAACACAATTATTCAATGCCCAAAGAAAACAATTCTCAAAGTGCATCGTTTTGTATCGAAATAAGACAACTGGATGCGATTGTTTGGTACGGCTGATTGCACTTTCAGCCTGTTTTTGCGACAGTACTTTTTGACACTGGAGGCAAATTTATGCACACAACTACGCGCAGAAATATTCACATACAGAGAGAGGAGGGAAATGGATCAAGGACATTACACATACATGTGAACTTAAGATGTTCATGAAGAGAGAGAGGAATGAGAGAAAGAGAAATAAGAGGGAGGGTGGGAGAGAGACGGATTGAACCATTTGTTGTCAAATATGTCAGCTCCACATCAGTGATGCAATAAAGGCAGCGCCCAAACGATTGAGCCAAAACGCCTCACCCCCAGCTTGTATTGTCGCATTATGTAATATTTAGTGCTCTTTCTCTTGAGTCTAACAGATATTAACTGGTCACTAGAAGTGGCAATACTGCCGGTAAAAGACGTGTCACCGAAAATGCATTCCGAGACTCATGTATACGTATTGAAACGCATGTACCACCCGAGCGCCAAACTAATACGCTTGCTTGTTGTTCATACACGAATGTAACAATGTTGACCTTTTTTGAAATACAGGTACAACTCATTTTGCCAGCAGAATAAAATAAGATACAGCAATATGAAGTAAGTTTCTTGCTCAAGGACACAACGCAACTGCCGGAATCAAACTCATGACCTTACATTCCCGAGCCGAATACTTAACCACTTGTCGACTCGACCACACGGAATAGTAGGGTCAGTTGGGCACCGTCTGTGGAAATGACATTGCACTGCGTGGAAGTCGTGCCGGAAGCTCCAATACCAACATTTTAGAGAGTTAGATTGTCAATCTGAGTGATTGCTGTGTTCCCAAAGCATGTACTGAGAGTGATAAAAATCAAACATCCAGTCAACATCATGGTATTTGGTGTGATCACTAGTGATGGTAATGTTATGCCTCAATCTTCCTACACGGCCTCACACAACATGGAGGCCTACATCAAGTGCCTGGAGAAAAAGTGCTGCCCTGGGGTAAGAGGGTGGCTGCTGGAAAACTACATGTCTGGCAACAGGACTCTGCCCCATGCCACACTAGAAGGAAGACCCAGTCATGGCTGTTAGTCAATTTCTTCGACCACATCACCCCTAAAATCTGGCTATCTAACTCCCCAGATTGCGAACCCCTTGATTATTATGTGTGGTGTACAGTTGGGCGAGAGACCAACAAAGCTTCTTGTAACCCCAAAGATGAACTGAAGGCAAGGATTATAGCAGCATTCACCAACTTATACAAGGAGATTCCGAAATCTGGAGGCTGTGGTTGAAGCCAATAGTGATTTTATTGAATGTCTTTACTCTTTAGTATATCAAGAAATTTTTATGTAATTTTGGCAAGTATATGTTAAGATTAGACGTCAGTGTTAATTCCATTTTTGCGTAATTTAGACGACAATTCATTCACCTGTATATATGCGCGCGCGCGTACGCGGGTGTGCGTGTGTTTTCACTTTCACCTACCACCGCTTGTCAACCGGTGTTGGTTTCTTTTTGTCCCCGTCTCTTCGGCCATGATAGAATAAATACCAAATTTGATATGTAATAGGGTGGGACTGTACAAGTAAAACATTTCCAGGCTGATGCCCCTGCATGGTAGCAGTTCAATGACTTAAACAAGTTAAACATTGGTTTGCAAATTTTGGTACAAGGCCAGCAACTTGGAGGAGGGTGTAAGTAGATTACATCGACCCCAGTGCATAACTGATACTTATTTTATCGACTCCGAAAGGGATGAAATGCAAAGTCAGCCTTCACAGAATTTGAACTCACAACATAAAGACGAACGAAACGTCGCTAAGCATTTTTCCCGGCATGCTTACCACTGCCAGGTCACCACTAAGACAAGTAAAAGATGAAACTCAAAACATTTCAAACGATTTCAAATAAATATACTCACGCCATCCCTTGTCCCCCAGCTTTGATCTACAATGTTGCTGATGGCATATGCTGGAATCAAAATATTCATGGTTGGAACCATGAACATGGAGAAAAATCCAAGACATAACATCCAGCACTCGTGTGGATGTAAAACGGCGGCATAGACAACACAGATCGGGAGTACGATTAACATGTAATCATCTTCAAACTCCAGGACGCCCTCTTTCTCGTCTGCAAAGGACAGAAATCAATATTTAGTTGTTGTTGGTGGTGGTATTATTATTATTATTATTATTTATTATAGAAAGGATTGAGGT
>JAOPJW010002478.1:8523-20083 GCA_027122535.1 Octopus maya | reverse complement strand
AATAGTTTCGAATGTAATATCATCATTCCACTCTTGTAATTCTGATTCTTCTTCGCTTTCTTCTCTCTTGGATAGATCCGGATCACTTTGGTAGAGTGGGTTTTCTTTATCCAAGTGAAAACCATCAGCAAACACATTAATATTGTCATCGAAATCGTCTCCGTCTTTCGGCGAATCGATAAAATTTTTGATAAGTAATTTTCCCCTGACAATTCTCAAATCTTCTTCCGCATCGGATGCTGAAACACTTTCCGGTTCTGTGTTCAATTCATAGATTTTTTGTGCTTCGATGCTTGATGAATTATTTACAAGAGTGGTCGGTCGTGCCAAGGTTGGTGTGGAAGAATTCTTCTGTACATATTCCATCGTAATAGTCTGTTTGGGCGGCACGTTTGTAGTTTGTGACGGTATCAAAATTGCTTTTTGGTAGTTGATTTGTGGCAAAAACCTATATTCTGTCGAAGTTTCTACTGTTTCTGTTTCACCTTCGGAGCTGACCGTTTCCGTTCCCATTCCGGAATCCACAAAATTTTCAGAATGGTTCTTTTTAACAACAGTAGGTTCTGGCGGCTTCATCTGAGAATGTAACACATGATTTGAAGATGTTTGTAGTATAGTTGCCTCCGGTTTATTTACATTCGGCATGAACTGGTGATTAATCCTTTTCTGTTTCTTCATTTGATGGTTTTCATTATCGGAGAGTTCATCTCCACTTTCAGATGAATGAGTATCGTTTGTATTATTTTCCATTTTTGTTCGGTTGATTTCACAATAAATAACGTGCTTTATTTGGTTGTGTTCCCCAGTTGATGGTGTTAACCTGACCACTTTATACTGATGATTCGAATCATTATCGTCTGGCCTATCCTCAATATGGTTTTCAATTTCCTTCGAAGTTTCTCGATAAATTATCGGAGAAGGTGTTATTGTTGTTTCTAAGCCGTTATCTAACTTGGAAATATATGCTGGTCCTGAAACTTCAGTGTGCTCTTCTATAAAATTAGATTCCATTTTGGTGTCTACCACTTCTTTTGCTGGTATTGGGCGCAATTCGCTTTTCACTTTCTCGTATAAAAATTCAGTGCTGCCTTCACCTGAAGTATCATATAAGGAAGGCCGGGATCTTAATTTAACTGGCTTGCTATTTACATTCATGACTGTATCTTTCGGTACCTCAAATGCTTTGATTCTACGGTGTACGTTTCCCTTGATTAAAGCTTCCCTTTTTTGTTCATTTATCGCTATACTTCCATCTTCAATGTCGTTTTCTCCGTCATTTAGTGTGGGCGAAAGCAGAAAGCTTTGACGTTGTTCCGATGTCACAAAGCTTTCTACAATAGCTGGACTAGAAATTTCAACATTCCTAGACGATGGTGTTTTATAATTTTCAGAAGTTGTCAAACCGGTCTCTGTGTTTGATATGACCGCTTGGGTTGGTTGCTGTGTAATAATTGAATTTTCCGAAAATGTATTTTGAGCGGTTTGAGCAAGAATATTTGGTTGAGACTCGAGCGTTTCATCGTTAATTAATTTATTCTTCAACGGTTGCATAATATTATAGTCGATGACTCCATCGGCTCTGATACGTTTGTTTATTGCACTTGGGCTTTCTACTGTCCACAGGTCATTGTTTTCATTCCTATTGATTTCACCCGAAGGCAAAGTTTCTACAGGTGTATTAATATGTGCGTGTACATCTTCAGCAGTTCCGAAGTCTTTCTTGACTGGTGAAGCAGCAACCATTTGGTTAGAAGTTTGTTGAATTTCAGGGGCAACATATTCAGTGCCGTTTTTCACTAAAGGGTTCTTAACAATGAAATAGTCTGCCTCCGATTTATGTTGTAGATGTGAAGCCCATTCTTCCTCAGGGTATTCTGAGCTTGGTATTTCTTTAATTTCTCGATGTGAGCGCTGCGTCTGATGTTGAACGTCAACCGAGTCGGGAAAAGTTTTCTCAAATGAACTAAGTGCATTCAAATTCTCAACACGAGACCGATCACCGCTGACATCATGATTCACAACTTCTGAACCGGTTAAGTTTGCTTCAACTACTGTTCCGGCTCTAGCATCATTGTAACCAGTTAAACTTGCGGCGTCAGCTGGCTTATTGGGTTGAGACGCGAGTGGTTCATTCGCGGTAATAGGAGTCGTCCAACGAGTTATTTGGTCGTTGTTTTTTTTGGCATCAATTGTTTCATGTTCTCTTAGTAATCCGTTTGAATCTTGCAGGTGTCGAGGGTGAACAGTACCGTTCGTAAGGTATTCAACTGGTTCTGCAGTAGACTTGTCGCTTGTTTTCTTCGTCTCACCGAAAATTGATCGCCCTGATTCGAAAATACGACGGAGGAAATTTACTGGTTTTCCGGTCACCACTTGCTCTTTCTCTGTTTCTTTCGTGCTTTTGATGACCGTTGGTTCAACTTTCACATTCTCTTCACTGTACTCTTGGGAGGCAAACTCTCCAAGAAAATTGCTGCCCAGACTACTACAGCTGCTGGAGCTTCTACTGACTGTTGCCGAGCCTGGGTATTTCGCTTTTTGCTCGCCGTTAAAATCTCTATTGCTTTCACTCTCTTTCGATGCAGCCAATACAACAGATTCATTTTCTCGCACATTTTCTCCTTGAGTTTTTTCAACTGAACTCAATCCGTACACTAATCTCTCTCCCGTACCCGTGTCGTGTTCTGGGCTAACACTTGTGCTACTTTCTGTTATGACGGTATTTGTAACTGCAGGGTATGTAGATATAGTTCCATTGCTCTTTGTTGTTGTTTTAGCTGCTGCTGTTGCAGTTGAATCACTTATCAGCGGTGTCTGATTACCCTCTGGTGGTTGTTTAAGCCGGGTTAACATCTCAGAGTTGGTTGAATAATAGGGAATGTATGAAACACGGTCGAGATTACTGCCAGAATTGTCTTCTTTTAAATGCGTTTCTTCTTCTACTGTCCTTCTTCCTTCCTCTTCTTCTTTGTTGTCTTCTTTCTTTTCCTCCCCTTCCTCTTCTTTATTACCAACACTGTCTCCTAAATATGTCCCACTAACCACGACAGTTTGTGTATTTTCAACACTAGTTGGAGTAGAATGTATTTCACTGGCGATTGTCGGCACAATATTATCTTCTGCTTCAACTAAAGTAATTTCTTCTCCCACCACCACTCCTGTTTCGTCCGATTTTTTTAACACTTTCTGAGTCAAATCTATTGTAGATGTTGCAATTATTGTTGTAGTGGTTGTTGTTATTGTTGTAGTTATTGGTGTTATGTCCGTTGCTATGTCTTTTATTACTCCTTTTTCATTGGTGTCAACAGAAGCACATGACTGAACAAACGAAGGAGAGTTTCTGAAGAAGGTATTGTTACTTTTTGACACGCCTTTCTTTAAGAGGTGTTTCTCTCTTTCCCCTACCTTGTTTACTTCAAGTGCAGAAATTGAACTCAATGTGTTTTCATTATCAATCAGTATATTTTCTGAAATCATCACAATTTCTTTGTCCTTCTCGTCTTCTTTCTGTCTTTCTTCTGACATAACCATTACCTCTTCTACTTCGACCTTTTCTATCTGGCTTTTCTCCTTCTCTAACGACTCCTCTTCTCTTTCTTCTTCTCTCTCTCCTGCTACCACGACTACTTCAGTTGACCCTATCACAACCACCTCTTCACTCTCTTTTTCGTCTTTTTCTTGTTCTTCTTTCTTTTCTTTATCGTCTATGTCACGCTCTATTTCTCCGACAATGAGGTCTATTTTTCTACTTGTATTTTCATTTGCATTTATTTCTTCCAGTGTTTCCCCACTCGTAACTGCCATTCCAGTCCCAGTTTCCATTTCTCCCTTAACTTCGTTGATATCTTCTGTTTTTACACTGTAGAGGATTTCAATTTCATCTCTTACATCATTCAAATCGTCAGTTTTTCTATTCGCCTCTGGAGGATCGCTTTCCACTGCACTGGCAATGGGTGATTGATTTGCTTTGGGTATTTGTTTTTCTTCGTTCGACATGGAGAGAAACGAATCTTGTTTATAACATTCTGGTAATTCTGCATGGTCGCTTATTATCTCGTTACTTCCTTCATTGTTTTCCCTATGCAAAACATACGCCATTACGCTCTCGAATTTATCAGGTATCATATCAGGAGCATCTAATGGTAGACTCTCTGCAAGACTTATCGTATCCTCTTCGACATTCACACGTTCAGCTTGCTCAGTATTCATCGCCGATGAAGCCTGAAGCCCTTCTTCTTTTTCTATTACAACCTCGTCATTGCCGGGGATAACGACAGGTTGTACTTCAAAATCAGATGAAATATCCACGGGTGGGTTCATTTCCGAAATAACTTGTATATTTTCCCTTGTTTCCGAAGAAGGGGCAACTTCATAGCTTATAGGGGTAACTTCGAGATCTTCACCTACTACATCATTTAGTGAAGGAAGTGTTTCTTGTGCGACGGTAGATAGGCTAACTACTACAGTTTCACCTACGACTTCGTTCTCCACTGAAGGGAGAGCTTCTTGTTTGACGGTTGGTAGGTAAACTTCCACAACTTCATGTATGACTTCACTGTCCACTGTATGGACAGCTTCTTGTTTGACGGTTGGTACGCTGACTTCCACAACTTCATGTACGACTTCACTGTCCACTGGAGGAAGAATTTCTTGTGTGACGGTTGGTAGGCTAACTTCCACAGTTTCATCTACGACTTCATTGTTCACTGAAGGGAGAGTTTCTTGTGTGACGGTTGGAAGGCTAACTTCAACAGAATCCTGTATAAATTCTTTGCTTACCGAAAGGATAGATTTTTGTGTGTTTAATGGTGGGCTAACTTCCACGTACTTGTGTGCAACTTCAGTGTTCAGGGTACTGAATTCTTGTGGCTGAATTAGTGGGGTTACCTCATAAAAACCCTGTGCAGTATTACTGGTTACAGAATCTGTATTCTCTTGGACCTTTGTATCGGGAGCAATCTCATTTGTTTTAAGGATAATTTCCTCTGTTTGTTGAGCCGGAATATTTTTATTTCTTATCTGTGTAATCCGGCTGTTTACAATCCTGAGTCTTTCTTGAACACTGGGTCTACGTGATTGTTCAGTCTTAATAATTTCGCCAGTTATTTCAGAGTCATTCAATGAGAGCACATCAGCAACGCTCTTATCTGGGACAAAATTTTTGTCATCTTTTGGAGCAGAAGTAATTTCTTTAACATCATCAGCATCTTCTTTCTTCACGAAAGTGATAGATTCTTCCGTTTTTTTAAAGAGGGGTTCATCACAAGTTTTCAATATAGTTTCGCTTTTCATTGCAGGCAAGGTTTCGGCTTCCTTGACTGAAGAAATTTCAGCAAAGTTTGTCAAATCTGTCGATGGGCTAACTTCCACAGTCTCATGCATCTCTCTGTCCTGCAAAGCAGAAGTTTCTTGTGTTACTGTTGGCGGGCTATTTTCTATAGTCTCATATACAATTTCTTTGTTTACAGAAGGGAGAGTTTCTTGTATGTCTGTGGGTGGGCTAACTTCCACAGTCTCATGTACAACTTTACTGTCAGGTGAAGGCAGGAATCCTTTAGCTGATGTTACATCAACTGTTCTTTCTCCAATATGTTTGTTAACAATTCTGAGTCTTTCTTGAGCAGTTGGTCTGTATTTCTCATTCACAGTTGCGTTATCTTCTAGGATGTGTGTCCGAGTACCGTTCAACAAAATAGTTTCATCGTCTCCTACATTTCCACCAATATTATAATTCTCTTTCTCTGAATACATGTCATTTTCTTTCTTCCAAGGTTGAAAATTAACATATGTTTCTGTTTCATTATCCATATATTTTGTTGGCGGCCAGATCTTTGCAAGTTTTCTTACTTTGTGTTTTCTGACAGTCTTCGAAACATCGAAAATCGACAATTCTTGTATATTGGTTTTGTTATGAACTTTTTCTGGACGTTGGGCTAAATCTTTTTTTCTGATTTCGGCATCCTCTCTACCAGACGCTTCAGTTTCTTCTTTTCTAATTGGCTTTACAGACGTCTCACTAAGCTCGTTTCCTAGTTCAGCTTCAACTTCAAGCTCTCTATTGGCATCAATTTTATCGGTGATCTGGTTTTCTATTTGTTGTTCTACGATTTCGGATTCGCCTGATATTTCTAATGGAATATCTTTTACTATGAATTCTTCATTTCCACTGGTTCTGATTTCATTGCTGTACTCCTGGTCGGTCACTGTTGACTCTGAAATATTTCTTGAGTACAACTGTGATTCAGTTTTTCCCTCAACTGTGGAAAACTTCCCCAAGATGATGCTGTTATTGTTGTTATCGTCGTCGTCGTCGCCATGTATACTGTTGATCTGGCTACTGTTTTGATCGTTAATGACATTACTGTCGTTGATAGTTTCCACCTTTCTATTCACCTCAACAACAAGCACCTCTTCTGTCATATCTTCTCCGCGAACATAATTATCCGTTTTTGTTTCAATGACACCTTTTATATCGTTGTTGTTGCTGTAGAGATCATTGTTGTTGTTGCTTTTAATGTCAATATTACGGTTGTCGTTGTTGGTGATCGTATTAATTATTTCGTAACTGCTATTCTCGTCGCTTTCGTTCCGGATGTTGTCGTTAATTTTAGACATCGATTCCAATCTACATTGCTGCTCAGGAAACATTATATCTGATGTGATCGTAGTTTGAAAACCAGTCGACGGTAGCGGTAGAGACTCTTCTGTTTGCTGTTGCTTGATGTTAATGAGAGGTTCAGAAACCAGCCCCACTTCCTCAGCTTCGGACGTATTAAATGATGTGTCCGATATATTTGTCAGTATATTTGGCTCTGTTTTATAAATAGTGTCTCCACTTTGCATAGCATTGTCTGAAGTAGAATAGAGAGGAACGGAGGCCACATCTACGTTGATGAAAGTATTTTCTGTTATCTCTGTTTGCTGTTTTTGCTGCAGTTCATTGTTGAGTAGTTCTTTCTTTTCTTCCCCTGTTTTCAGTTCTTTTTCCTCTCGTTGTCCTTCAATTTGCTTGTTCTGTACACGAAATATCTGATTCAAATTACTTTCTACTGGTCTGTATCCTATTGGTTTCGTTCCGATTGTTTGCGCCCAAGAAGTATCTGATATTTCTCCGCCATTTATATAGTGGGCTTTATTTTGATGCAAGTCATCTTTGTCGTAGATGCACGCAGAAAATATCTTCTGTAGTTCCCTCACACGGCCTCGTTTGATGCTCTGTTTCATTGTCTTGTACATGTCGTCGCTTAAGTGCTGGACTACGTGGTTAGCATCTTGGTATATAATTGTGAAATTTCCGTTCACACTGCTGCTATCTCCTTCAACACTTGCTGTCGGTGGTATTTCACGAGAATGTGACGACAGCGTGGTATGAGACGAGGTAGGGGAAGAGGAAGTCTCTGTTGACTGTGTCGATGGTGACGAAGAGAAGAAATGGGAAGTTGTCGGGGATGTCGACGATTGTGTTAGCAGAAGTGTTTCTCTTTCAGGCTGCATCGGCGACATTGTTCCAGGTGGTGTCGGTGGCGATGAGTGCAAAGTTTGTGTAGAAGGTGATTGTGAGAGAGGCAAAGTAGCAGACGAATTAAGGGACGAAACCTCAGATAGTGTTGTGGGTGATTCTGCAGACACTACCATAGATGAGTTCAGAGGTGATTCCACAGATTGTGTCACTGATGGTGTCAAAGACCGTTCCAGTGCTGGTACTAGGGGTGGTACCTCACATAATTTTGGAGATTGCGCTTCAGACACTGCAACAGTTGGTCTTACAGATAGTTCCTCAACTGGGTTTAAAGAGATAGGTTCAAGCAATGCATTAGATTGCAGCACAGTCAATTCCTTAGCCTGTACCTCAGATTGTGAATAAGGCTGTGGTGCAGATGGTACCTCGGTCTGCTTGTTTTCCAATGGCATAGATGGTACCTCCAGCATTTTCTCATCCAGTGTCACAGATGCTACCTCAGGCAACTTTTCATCTAATATCACAGATGGCACCTCAGGGAGTTTATCGCCCAATGTCACAGATGGTACCTCAGGAGGTTTATCTCCCAATGTCACAGATTGTACTTCAGGGAGTTTATCTCTTAAAGTGACTACTGGCACCTCAGACAATTTATCACCTAATGTCACAGATGGTACATCGGACAGTTCGTCTCCAAATGTGGGAGATTGTATATCATGTAGTTCCTCGTCCAATGTTACAGACGGTACCTCCCGCAATTTCTCATCCAGTGTCACAGAGGGTACCTCAGGAAGTTTGTCACCCAATGTCACAGATGGCACATCGGGCAGTTTGTCTCCCGTTGTAACAGCTGCAACGTCAGGCAATTTATCTTCCAGTGTCAAAGATGGTACCTCAGGCAGTTTCTCATCTAATGTCACTGATAATACCTCAGGCAGTTTGTCATCAAATGTCACTGATGGTACCTCAGGCAATTTTTCATTTATTGTCACTGATGGTATCTCAGGTAGTTTCTCATCTAATGTCACTGATGGTACCTCAGGCAATTTTTCATCTAATGTCACTGATGGTACCTCAGGTAGTTTTACACTCAATGTAACAGATGCTACCTCAGGCAGTTTTTCACTCAATGTAACAAATGGTACCTCAGGCAGTTCCTCATCTAATGTCACTGATGTTACCTCAGGCAGTTTCTCATCTAATGTCACTGATGGTACCTCAGGTAGTTTTTCACTCAATGTAACAGATGTTAGCTCAGGCAGTTTCTCCTCTAATGTCACTGATGGTACCTCAGGTAGTTTCTCATCTAATTTCACTGATGGTACCTCAGGTAGTTTTTCACTCAATGTAACAGATGGTACCTCAGGCAATTTCTCATCTAAAGTCATTGAGGGTACCTCAGGCAGTTTCTCATCTAATGTTACTGATGGTACCTGAGACAGTTTCTCACCTAATGTTACTGATGGTACCTCAGTCAGTTTCTCATCTAATGTCACTGATGGTACCTCAGGCAGTTTCTCATCTAATGTCACTGATGGTACCTCAGGTAGTTTTTCACTCAATGTAACAGATGGTAGCTCAGGCAGTTTCTCATCTAATGTCACTGATGGTACCTCAGGAAGTTTCTCATCTAATGTCACTGAGGGTACCTCAGGTAGTTTTTCACTCAATGTCACTGATGGTACCTCAGGCAGTTTCATCTCTGGTGTGGCAGATGGCACCTCATGCAATGTCACAGATGTTTCCTTCTTTAATGCATCAAGTTGTGTTGTATCCAGTGTCAAAGAGGATGCTGTGGTTATTATTTCAGTTTGAGGTGGGGAAGGTGCCGCGGACAATGATGGAGATAATTCTACTGACGATATTGATTGTGGAATGGAGGACGAAGATAGTGTATGCTGTGTGTATAAAGGTGTAGAAGTTGGTTCTTGAGACTGTAACTGCTGGTGAGCGTGTCTGGGAGAGGATTTTGCAATTTGCGAGGGTAATAAAGGAAGTGAGGAGTCGGTGCGAAGAGTTGGTGGGATTGTGTAATTGGTGGTCGTTGAATTCGTTGATTGTAATTGCGGCGATGACTCTGACGAAAGCTTCGCTGTTGACTTCAATTTACGCAGAAATAATTGTGAAAATTTCTTGAAGGGTTGTTGTGATGGCTTCGAATATGGCTTTGGAAGAAACGCACCCCATTTCGAAAATTCTGGCTGACGTGTAATATTTGGAGCAACAATGTCTGGGATATCTTTTTTATTTTCAGTGTTATCAGTATTATCATTCTTACTATCCAATTTAGCTTCCGAAAATAATGGATCTGACGAATTATTACCTTCTGGCTTTGGCTCTTCCTTTTCCTTGTCTAATAGTTTCTCTTCAGCGTAAAAGGAATGGGAAGGAAGAGAAGCAGCAGAAGGGAAAGATTGAGAGGAAACGTTGTCCTTTTTGTCTGGGAGAACCTTATCTTCGTTAGAGAGCAACGTGGATTCGTGCTTTCCAGCATGAGATGATGACTCTTCGGAACTGTATATATCTATTGTAGTCAAATCAGGTTTTTCACAGAGTTGGTCTGATGTCGCATGAGGGACCTCTTTATTTTCCGCCATAGTTGAACTACTTTGAATATGGTTTAACAGAGACAGTGGCTTTTCTGCAGTTCCAGACACATCACATTCTTGTTCATCATTCTTTTCTGTGTATGTACCAATCAGATCGTTTTCTCTTTGTGGATTACCATTTCTTACAAATGCATTTTCATCATCGGAAGAAGCATGGTTATTTATAGACTCTTCAGTTTCTATTTTTTGTTCTTTTTCATCTTCTTCAATATTTTTTTCTTTCTCTTTTCCCGTAGTTATTGTAGCTTTTTCTCCTTCTTTCTCAATTCCTTTTACAACTTTTTCATTTTCTTCATATATAACATCCTTTCGGCTTTCTTCAGTTGTTACAACTTCTTTTTCAATTTCTTCACTTACTACTTCTCTTTCGCTTTCTCCAATTCTTTCAACGTCTTTTTCTTTTTCTTCAGTTTTTGCCGCATCTTTTTCTACTTCTTCACTCACTACATCTCTTTCTCTTTCTTCAATTTTTTCAACATCTTTTTCTTCAGTTTTTGCCGCGTCTTTTTCTATTTCTTCGAGCGTTACATCCTTTTCTTCACTAACATAGTTTTCTCTTTCTTCAATTCTTTGTATATCTTTTTCTTTTTCATTTTCATTTTCTTCAGTTTTTACACCTTTTTCTGTTCCTTCAGTCAGTACATCTTTTTCTTTCCCTTTAGTTATTACATCTTTTTCTTGTTCTTCTGTTCTTACATCTTTTACCATATCTTCAATTACTACATCTTTTTCTTTTTCTTCCTTTTCTTCTGCTTCTAATTCCTCGACGCCTTCTTTCTGGCTTTCGGCAGATCTCAACGAAGGAATATATTCTTCAGTTGTTTCTAGTTCTCCGTTTAAATTTGAATCCAAATTCAAATCTAGAGAAGTTTCAGGGAGATATTTTTTAAGTGACTTACTAACACTAGAGGCTGTGGTGCTGTTATCCTGCGATGTTTCTTTTCTGAGAACGCCGTTCTTCACAGCGTCGTTTTCTTTGATATTGGGATCTTCGTGTGTCTCGATTCCTTCGACTTTCTTGGGTTTGCTCGGCGAAGAAAAACTCTTTTTAAAGCTGTTTCTAAGCAAATGAAATATACTCTTTGGACGTTCTGGATTTTTTTCTCCTTCTGGATCCATTTTCCTTTTAACTTCTTTCTTTTTCTTTTATTGTTGTATTTTATTTTATTCTAATTTTATAACACGAATATAAATCATTTGGGTTCCAGGATTCTTTCGCTGTCGGTTTCTGTGCAAGAAGAAAAAAAATCGAGATTAGATTACTACTACTACTACTACTACTACTACAAATAATAATAATAATAATAATAATAATGATAAACAAGGAAGCAACCATATCCACTCCTACGCCTGCCGTATTAATTTAAAAATGGACACGAAGTCGACTTCTCTACAAATTTCATTTTGATTCATTAGCATATAGGGTTCATTCAAATACATTCTATTCATGGCTGTCTTGCCATAGACACACTACTAAAATTTAAAAAATAAA
>JAOPJW010002240.1:1306-15134 GCA_027122535.1 Octopus maya | reverse complement strand
CACATTATGTACCAAGTAAAAAAATATATAAACATGTGGATGAGTTTTCCCCTCCATAGGTTTTTGGACACCAGATATATATTTTTAAAATTAAAATCAAAATATTTGAAAATAAGTCATCTTATTTGGATGCAGCAATAAGGTTGAATCAAACCTATAATAATAGACATCAGTTTTCCCAGCGGACAGACCAGATTTCCTAACCACTTCTTCTCTTTTCCAGCCAGAAGGTAGTCCAACGCAGTCCATCTTTTTTTAGCTTTCGACACACACACACATACACACACACTTCCTCTTACTTTCAATCACTCAGCTTTTCTCATTCTTTCTCTCTCCTCTCTCTCTCTCTCTCTCTCTCTTTACACTATTTCTTTCTTTTCTCCCTCTCTCTTTCTGACTATACTTTCTCTTCTCTCTTTATCTCTATACTGTTCCTTTCCTCTCCCTCTCTTCCCACTAAAGAAGGAGAGAGGAAAATAAAAGAAACAAAGAGAGGAAGTGAACTTTTGTAAAACCGGAAGTGACATTATTTTCATTGCTGGTCATTTGTATTCTTTGTTTTCATCGGTAGACACTAAAAGAGGAAGATTAATATAACTCCGCACATACTAGAAAATGATTTCAGAAAAAAAAAAATTAACAATTAATATTATAGACATCAATATTTTTTAAATAATTTCTAAATATTTACATATATAGTAATTTTTTTAAAAGTTCAATGTGTATAAAATAAAAAAAAAATTTAGTAGCTCTTCTCCCTCTCCCTAACTTTATTTCTTACAGACTTCAGAGACTGCGGCTTTGCGAAGACTTCATTCTTTAGGGTTATGAGATTGTATGATATTTATGCTTATTTCAGCAGAATTCTGGTTTAACCACCTATATAACTGCTAATAGCATTTTTATCTTTTGGAATTTTCTGGAAATATTTGTGAAATTGTTTTCTACACACGAGAATTCATACGATTATGCAAAAAGAAAAAAAAAATATGTGATTTTAGGGCGATTTAGCTGTTGTTTTTAGCACATCCTACAACCACTCTGACATGTATTGATGTTTTTTGACAGTTTTCTCCCCAAGGATGCTGGGATTTAAGCAAAAAATTTGGGTTGTCCGTATTTTAAATTCTGAAAAAAATAAGTTCAAGAAAGTGGAAATTTTAGGATTTATGGGGTTGGGGAAGATTTCGAAAAATTAGAAAAAAAACTTTTTTTTTTTTTCTCTCATAATCGTATGGATTACCATGTGTAGAACACATTCGCAAAAATTTTCTGAAAATTCCAAAAAGTTCTGAAGGGTTGGTTATATGAGGTGCTTAAACCAGAATTCCGCCCTTTTATCAAATTAAATGTGACTTTTCTTCCAGGAGTGTTTTAAGCGGCAATCTTTCGGGCCAGTTCGGCTTCTCTGCTTTTTGGGATATTTTTAGCGCATATCAGAATTTCTTTTAAGATGGGAAGAGGTCACAGTAGCTTTGAACTGCGATTCTACCTAGTCGAATAACAGCTTAGAAGCTCTTGATAAAATAAAATAGAAATTATTCTATTATATTGGGGTTATCTTTCGTAGAAAGTCTATCAAAACTAAACGTTCGGCATTTTCCTTAATTTTTTTCCCCCATCTGAGTAGCTTAGATTTATCTATTTTTGTAAATGTGTGCGTTTAGGTAGGAAGGTATAACACAGACTGGAGGATTTCTTAGTTTGGAAAATTGATATCTATATTAATGCCTTACGAAATTTTTACCGAAGGAAGACAATATTGTTAGAACAATATTAATTTTAAACGCATTAGGAAAATTTAGCTTATTAAGGATGAATGCAAAGGGAAAACAACTTTTGTTTTCTAACCAAGTTCGGGGAAATGGGTAAGTCGATTACATCGACCCCAGCGCTCACCTAGTGCTTATTGTATCGAACCCGAAAGGATGAAAGGCAGAACCGACCTCAGCAGAATTTGGACTCAGAACGGACAATACTGCTAAGCATTTTGCTCGGCATGTTAACTATTTTGCTAGCTCACCGCTTTAGGGTTTCTCATTATATACCAACCAACCAAAATTCTTATACAAGAAAGACGATGCAGAGCTTTTGTCGCTTAAACTTCATCTTTTCCTCTTTTTGCTCATTTCAATCGAAATTTGGCCTCTTATATGTTTCCTGATCAGTTGCTTTATCTTTGGATGCTTCAGCCACGGAACTGCGGCCATTTAGGGGCACCGCTTTGAAGGAGTTGGTCGAACAAATCGCCTCCCTCGGGTGCTTATTTTTAACTTTAATATTAATTCCATCGGTTTATTTTGCTGAACCGCTAAGTTACGGAGATATTAACAGAGAAACATCAGTTGTCAAGTTGTAAAGAGACGAACACAAATAAGTTTGGTACTATAAATGAGATGCGCACAAAGTTGTGTGAAATGAAGTATAGTTGCGTACATTCATATTGATAACTCGAAATGGAATATTACGCTGCATAAGTTGTTTAGAAAGAAGAAATTCTCTTTATAGACAATATATGTGTAGTGACGCCACTAGTAAACACACCACTAAGCCATGAATGATGTTACAGGACTGTAGGTCCTTATTTCTGCGTCATAACGTTTCTATAATGAACCTCATTCTTGGCCGCTAAGATGGTACATTTACTGATGTGCGAAAAGCTTTGTAAAACTAGAACAAATTAATTAGAGGTGCACTAAGCAGTGTTAAATGAGATATAATTGTTCAGCCATATTTAACATGTTCATGTACATTTGAACATGGAAAGACAGTACGTTGTACGAGCTACATCGAGAGAAGGCACTCTCTTTGTATAAAATATGGGTGTAAAACATGCTTCCTATGGGCTGGTGGCGTTGTTCATGGCCCAGGAAACTCATGTTTTATGAGGGGGAATATCTTCTCTCGAGACCGTGGCTGTGTGGTAAGAAGTTTGCTACAGTTCCACCGCTTGCATCTTGGGCAAGTTTCAACTACTTTAGTCCCGGGACCACCAAAGCCTTGTGACTGAATTCAGTTGACGGAAACTAAAAGAAGCCTGTCGTGTGTGTATATGTTGTTATGTCTGTGTTTGTCTCCTACCACCACTCGACAACCGACACTGGTTTGTTTTCATTCTCGTAATTTAGGGGGTACGGCAAAAGAAACCGAGGGTTGATTCATTCGGCTAAAATCATATAAAGCGGTGCCCCCAGAATGGCCTCTGTCCACTGACTGAAACAAGTTAAATATAAAAGATGTATGTATGTATACACACACCGGTCTTCAATGCAGTTTCCGGCTACCAAACTTTCTCACAAGGCATTGGTCGGCTTGGAGCTATAGTAGAAGTCACTGACTTGCTTAAGGTGCCGCGCAGTGGGACTGAACCCCAACCTACGTAGTCACAAAACGAGCTTCTTAACCACACAGCCATTCCTGGTATAAATTCGTTAAAATTTATTAACAGAAGTTGATTTTCTGGATAATATTTTGCTCTTGCATTATCTTGCCATACTTTTTTTCCAGATTTAATCATACACACACAGAAACAAAGATTAAGACGTCAGGTTAAACATTTCATCATGGTTACCCAAAGCATACTGAAAATAAGCACCAGGGGCAACACTATGCAGAATAGTTTGCTCTGAAATTTTTGTTCACGGATTACGCATCCTTCAACCATCTATTTTACGTCATTGCTTCAAGGAGAAGTAATAAATATGTGAATCCTGCCAAAATTTAAACTAATTTGTTGTATAAGTCTTTAATAATTTAGATTATTTAATAATTACATATATAATATGAAACCGCATTAAAATACAAATCCCAAACTGAAGAAAACACTAACACGAGGGAAGAGAGAAAAAACTGAAAAAACAGGAAGAAGTGGAAGAAAGAAAAAATACATTAATTCAACATTAAGGGCTTCCATTGTTTGTACATCATAAGGTTCAACGGAACGTACTGAAGCAATCCAACACGCTCGCAGCATTACCATGGGCAATGGTGAGGCTAAGGAGTTGGAAGAGCCAAGCACTCTCAAGGCATCGCCTGACACCTAGGTAAGGTGATGCCGCCAGCAATGCCAAGAACTTATAAGCCATTTAGAGGTTGAGGCTTCGGTGAAGAATGTTGTGAAAAGTATGATGTTGAAAAAAATATATTGTAACTTATCTTTATTTTCATATATAATATACTAGCTTAGGGCAGCTTTTAAACAACTGACCCTGAATGGGAAGATCTGTAAACAGATCTCTGACTTGTTTTGGAGAATTTCTTGCAGTTGCTTCCTCCAGAATCATATCCCACATTCGTCGCAAAAAGTCACGTAAAAAACTCGCCAAAAACAATCACAGTAATGAAAACTTGGGAATCCAAAATTTCAGGATTGTAGGTCTGGATTCGGCCCGGAATGTTTTAATTTACACACGGAGTAAACCTGATTCCAAAATGGTTTGATATGTTGGGCTAAGGCCTCTAGAAGTAAAGTTGAAAAAGTGTGACACACTGACATTCACATTTATAGTATACTAGACTTACTACCCAGCGTTGCCCGGTGAAGTATTCACGGAATTGCTTACCAGTTTGGAATTACCATTTGGAATTCATGGTAACTATGCATGTATATATATTTAATCTAACTCCTGGACTTATTTAATTGGAACTATCCAAACAATAGTAATCAATTTACAGAAGTAGAAGTTTTTCTTTAACAATTTTTATCCTGAAAATCACCTGTTACTTTTGTTTTAAAGTGAAAGAGAGGAGAAAGTGAAAGATGTATGAACGTGTATATGAAATGGACATGTGAGAGAAAGAGAGAGCGAGATAGAGTATGTGTGTGCCACTTACACATATATGAGAACACACACATTCACTCACATACACACGTACATACGAAAAAGATGTACGCATATGTATTTATGTATGTATACATGACAACACACCCCTTCACTCACTCTCTCTCTCTCTTTGACACACACACGCCCATTTCATATACACATACACACATCTTTCACTTTCTCCTCTCTTTCACTTTAAAACAAAAGTGATAAATAAAAATTTTTTTACGGAAATTAACAAACTCCTAATGATGAAATCACATTCAGTTAAACATATTTCTAACTGATTAAAATATTGTGTACGTCAAAAAGTCAGTGTTTTTTTTTCCCCTTAGAGATCACGAAGACTATGTGTGTGTATATGTCACAGATAGCGGACATGTGTTTGTGTTGACTGACACACCATGACATTCATTATATGTGTGTGTATTCTGTATGTGTGTAGATGTCAAGGAAGCCATATATTTTTTCATCAAGAAATAACAATCGTTTAAATAGAGGTCCAAATGTCACAAAAATTTGTACTGCACTGCTGAAGGTAAGTACAAAAATAAATATGTAAAAAAATTAAGATAAAATATACTATTTCTGAGATATTTCAGTTACACACAAACATCCCTAGAGTTTTAGTATTATCAAAATTTCTGTATGTAAAAAGCCACAAGGTACCTCTGCCACCAAGAGGCTATGACCATTTGAAATTTTGGGTAGACATCACATCTCAGTTACTTGAAGGCTTTTCTTCCTGAAATCACTGAACGGTGAGAAAAGCAAAATTAACTGAGGTGGATGTCAACAAAGAAAATATTGACATCCACAAACTGGAAAAAATAAATGGAGTTCACTGCAAAAAAGAAAAATTGCGAAAGGGTATCAGGTATGTGTTTGTTTTGCAAAGTGCCCTTGTGTAAAGGGTGCTTTGGATAATTCACAATAGAAATATGGTATAACTATATTTTGGTGTTTGATAGTAATATTATCATATAGTCCTTTCATTTTATTGCAAATAATATGTGAAAGTGAGAAATGCATATTAATTTTCAGCATGTTACACACCTGTATTCACCTTTGTTTCACCTGTTAATGAGCTTTTTTTTATTAGATACATTCTGTTATGTAAATGTATTCATCAAATTATATAAGAGTTTATAGCTTTGGGATTATTGAGTTTTGTACTTTATTTTCAATGAAAAATTTTGAATGAAATATAGAGAAAGGATAAAATCTTGTACCAGTTATACCTGTATTTTAATTAATTCAAATTAATGTACCTCATCTTGAAAAGTGGCAAAATTGTTGGTAGTTGACATCTGGGATAATTTTAGTAACAAATCAAACAGGTAAGATGCATTAAGAATTTCAATTTTAGTGTCTATCCATAATGTTATTGCTTTTACACCTGTTAATTAAATTTACCTGCCATAAAAGTCAAATTTAATGAGAAAGATCAGCTAAAATTACTCAACTATAACTCACTGGCCTATCAGCACTCACTGACAAAATTTCAAATCTGTATGTAAAAAATTAACAAAGTTACAAGCAAATATTGTGGGCACTCCACTTGAACCTGAGTAATTCAAAATAATGTGAACAAATAAGCATTGCATTTGACAGATTAATCTGAACATTAGAAGGTTAAGGCAAGAAGATCAACACTCATGACCCTTTGCAAAGTCTTCAGGACTCAAATGTAGAGAATTATCCTCTGACTAAAAAGATCTGGCTTGATTGGTTGCAATAGATTAGATTCTACTAAGGTTGCACAAAGGCTAGTTAAGAGTGCTAAACAAAATTTCAGATTAAGTCTACTACTCAGGATAAAACTAAATCCTATAAAACTCTATTTTTTTACTTTATTGTTTTTATTGCTGGTTTTAATTAAAATAAATTTAGCTAACTGATTTTGGAATTTATCAATTCTGAGTAGGAGCGGAGATATCATATAGTTGAAATTGTATTGATACTTTCATTAGTGAATGGTAAAAACTAACAGAAAACAAGCGTTCATTTTCTGATATATTTTAAATATAGGATCTCTACACACAAGTAGTTTTATGAAGAGAGTATATTTATTGTAACAAGAGAAAATAGCCTCATTTGTTGGACCTTACAAAATTTTTAAATGGAAGGGATGATGACATATTTTGGAGCACTGTTTCTTATGGAAATTTGGCAGCTCCCAAATTGTAGAGGTTGATTGGAGTGCAAATTCAGGTCTGAGACAGGAAATCAATAGCCAGGAATCAGTACCTTGATAATACATGAGAAAACAACTATATGTAACTAACTTACCTGGACAAGTGAGTGATAGACAACAGAAAAAATCCCACATTCATACTATACATCAGTCATTATATTGTACACACGAATTTCATCCAGTTCCATGCAATAGATATATTTATGATTTTTTTATACTGCACTAGCTGCATTTCAAAATTTAATTTCTTACAGGCTTGAGAGATTCTATATGAGAAAGCATAACAAGACTTAGAGTTAAAACAAGGTGTTTAGTATCATAGAACTCAGATGTGATCTCAGGTAGTCTACTCTCTAAATGCTTAATGAATCAATCATATTTATTTTGTTTGGAAATAATTATTAAGATATTTTGTATTTTTAAACACTTTTGGTTTGCTTTTGATTTTTGTTTCAAAATATCTTCCTGTTCGATTATAAATATTTTCCAATAGAGAAACACAAAGGCTGTGAAATTAAGGTGCTGGATTGCAAGCCATGTATGTGACCATAAGGGTAACTTTTTCCGGTTGTCATTGTGTTGTGGCCCTATTTCTCCTTAACTAACTGAAGCACAAATTCTACTCTTGCCTCTTAAGGAAGGTTATTCAAATTTAAACAAAGCTAAACAAAAACAATTACTGTAGAAAATAAATCAGCCTGTTCATGGAGGTATGAGAAATGGAGGTGGTGAGTGTAAACCTGTAAGAAACATATAAATAAAATTACATTTGAACATATATTTACCATTTATTTCTTGTCAAAAATAAAATAGAATTTAAAATTATCATGCAAAATATGTTTAGACCATTTTTTGTTGAAAAAATTTATGATATTGAACAATATATAAAAAATTTTGACCATGACATTTTTTTCCTTTTTGAAAATGTAAATAAACTCAGGAATTTAATATTGAATAAATCAATAAATTTAAATTAACCTAAATTAAAATATTTTTATTGACTGACTGTATTTCAAATGTTCTTACTTCTTAGATGTAAGAGAAGGGAAGTTTAACACTCCCTTGCAACAAAACCAATGAATGTTTTATTTCTTTTCTTTTTGCTTTAATTGAGACTAGATCAGTAAAATATCCACTTAACTAAATCTAATCAATGCATTAGGCAAAATATAATGCAATATTCTTTATAATATTTTTTGTATTTTATGTATTTTCAAATAAGTTTCCTTACACTAATTATTTTCTATGACTAAACATATTTTAAGCAATACTTAAAATTTTTAAGCTGCTATAATATATATCTGAAAAGTGATAATTTTTCTCAAAGCAACTAAAAACATATATTTCTGAGTATTATGATATTCCTATTCTCATGGTTGTAGTGCAATCACCATTTTTTCTACACACTGTAGTCTTATGCTACACCTATACACATCACCATAGTCCACCTTGCGAAACCCTTGAGGTCATTGCTCCATCTTTGTCTTTGTTGCCAGTAAGCCTGTTTTCCAACCCTGAGGAAGTGGACACAAAGGTTCTGAGTCCTGATTATGTTGCAAAAATATTGTAGTTTTTCTTCTCTGACCATTTCCAGATTTTGATTTTCTCCCATCTTCAAGACTGAATTGTTGGTTTTACTGGTCCAACCAATTTGCAACACATGCTTGTTGCACATTATCTTGAGCAATCACAGTTGCTTGGTGTCAGCTGCACTTAGGGTCCATGTTTTACACCTATGCAACACTACTGATCTGACCAGGGCTTTCAGAAGTTTCAGCTTCATGTTTTGGCTGAGGGTACAGTCTCCCCATATTTTATTGAATGACTTCAGGGCTGATCTTCCTACACCTAATCCTGCTCTGACTTCCTGGGTGCAGTCTGCTCTTTGATCAACAATGGAACCCAGGTAGTCAAGCTTGTCAATTTGGGTTTGCATTACCCACCAGTATTATATAGTAATCTCATCTGGTTCCTGGTGGTTGTCATAACTTTGGGTTTTTTTGGTGCTGATCTAGTTGAAATGTGTTACAGAGTCAGCCAACTTTGTTAATCAATCTCTGGAGCTCAGCTAGCAAGGTAGCAATCAGCACAATGTCATTAGCATAACAAAAGTTATTAACCCACCAACTGCTGATGCAGACAGTAACCTAACCAAAATAATTGGCTGACCTCTGCATCACTTTCTTTGAGTAGAGGTTAAAGCAGAGAATTAAAAGAAGACCCCCCCTTGCCTGACTCCTTTCTTGATGCTAAACCAGTCCTTACTTTTACATTCCACTCTAACAGTTGGCTGCTACCCAGTGTACAGTCTCTCAGTAAGTTGACAGCAAAAATGAAATCATCTGTTTCTACATTTTGGACTAATTAAAAAAATTACTGTATTTGATGATGATGGTGGAAAAAAAAGGTATGCTAATGCTGAAATACATAATTGTTAAATTGAATAAAAAGGAATTTATATATTGGAAAGTTCTTTATTCAGACACAATTCATCTTATGATTAGCATACACTCACTATATAGGTTTTTTTTTTTTTTTTGTATCATAGATGAGATATGAGAGTTTGTTGGACAGTGGTATTGAATCATGAGATGTTTGACTTTAGAAGCCTGTATTACTCACCAATAACTATTTTTTCTGTTTTTCATGAACTGTTTGCACAGGAATCTTCAATGTAAAAGTTTTTCAATAGATCTCATCCTATTCTCTTTCTAGAGGTAAGGATCAGCAAAAAGAGATTTAGTTTACTAATCCCCGTCCTTGCTGTGTCAAATCATAGAATAGTAACTTGAGTTACTATTCTCTCCTTGTTTATACATGTTTGTATATATCCACACATTTGTTCTCATACTTAACCATGTTATGGTTTTTGCATTTGTTTTAATACTGTGTCCTATATCACTCATGGATATGACTACATAGAGACCAGAGGGAAAGTTATAAGCATTTTGTTCCTTTCTTGGTGCCCCCAGACAATAATAATAACAACTTGGTATCATTGAATAGCATGCACTGTTGACTTGACTAACTATCAGTTTACATACAAAAATATTAAATATAGACAAATTTGGAATGGAAAATTCACTTTGAATAATCTGAATTAAGAAAATATTGGATATTATTTACATATATTTAATGTTATAACAACAATAATAGTCATTAAAAAATAAATAAATAAAAGCAGGAAACTATGTGATGATCATGAAAATGAAAAACTATTAAGTGTAAGACTATGGTAGAATAGAAACATGCAGGCAAAGCACTCATTATCTCTTCAGCACACAACTTCTTTTGGAAGGAAAAGTACTTTCATAGCTAATTAATGACTTGTTGCTCGATCAGACTATTATGCAGAGAGAGAGAGAGAGAGAGAGAGAGAGAGAGAGAGAGAGAGAGAGAGAGAGAGATAGATAGATTGTTGGTAATGTTGTTACTAAGGGTTTCTGATGAAAGTTTATGAGAAGGTGAATGAAAGAATGGAAAAATTTATTAAGCGTGTTACCAGAATGATTCTATAACCTTTATTTAAGGTAGTCTTTGCTAAGTTAGTGTTAACATATTTTATGTACAATACATTACGAAGCTAACTTGAAATAAATATGTAATGAGGTAAAAAATTATATTAGTCAATGACATATATATTCATTTTCCAGCAAGTTCAGAATACTATGCCAAATATTTTGGTCTTCCATTCACATCAACAAAGCATATCTTCATTGTACTTATTGAAGTATTGATAAAACATTTATTAAGTAAATGTACGAAATTGCTTGTAAGTTAGTGGTTATTCAACCTCTTCGAAAGAGAGGTGAGGGTAAGCTTCTGATGGTAGCATAGCTATTTGGTTATTTGTAAAAAAACAATTCAGGAAGGAAAGGTTTGAAGCTGAACAAAATTGAAATCATGAAAATGTTACATTTAACTATAGATACTAAGAATTGTTAATGTTCTAGTTTGTGAGGATACATGACAAGATCTTTAGCTCTGTACTCAGTAACATATTAAAAGAAACAAGCATATTGTCATGTCATTCTGAGAACTTGCTGAAGAGGCAGTAACAATGGGGACAGAAAAACCTACTTCCATTGGAGGTTAGCAGTAGAAATATGTGTGATGTTTCTACTGCTGAATGTAACAAAATGTCAGCAGTAGAAACATTTCTACTACTGTCTGACAAAATGTGAA
This sequence comes from Octopus maya, assembly GCA_027122535.1. Lineage (NCBI taxonomy): Eukaryota > Metazoa > Mollusca > Cephalopoda > Octopoda > Octopodidae > Octopus > Octopus maya. The sequence continues at coordinate 3,929 of JAOPJW010002240.1, read as the reverse complement.
TGTAACATTCATGTAAAACTTTTAGTGTTTGAAGGATAGTTGCTGAAAATATAAAAACTTGTTGCCCTGTTACTGTCAATTTTTTTTTTGTAATGAGAAGGCATTTATGATTGGTGCAGCAGTATTATCAGCTGCTGCAAACATGAAAAGTATTAGATCCAATTGTGAAAGTAGTATGGAAATTAATGCAAAAGATTAGATACAATTGCTGATTGATAGGGAGGAAATTCATACTTGACATTTTTTTGCTGAGACAACAGCAAGATAAGTACTAAGAAAATGGTGGTTGATTTGTTTCAGCCTACATTCTTGAAAATAAGGGCTATTTGAATTATTCTTTGACTTTAGTTAGAGTAATCATTTAATAGGCAGTAATATTTAGTAAGAGCTTTTTTGAGTTATAAATCATTAATCTTCCTTTATAAATTCTCATTTATTTGAATAAACATGCAAATAAATAATGTGTAAGTGTGTGTGTAATGACTGCCTGCACATGTTTGAGTAATGATCATATGCTTATGTATGTTTGTAGTTATTGCTTGAGCATAAATGTAACTAAATGCATGACTGGTGACCTGTATGCATAATCATCCCTTCATGGTCAACTGAAAATTGTATATAAAAGTTGCATATACAAAATAACTTGGATAGGAAAATGCTAGGAAACTATACAAAAATCCTTTATAAATTTCTTAAACCTAAAGTACATGTAAAAAGTAGCTATTTTTACAGAAAGTGCATCTCACACTCAGCAGACAACTAACATGTTAGATACAATCGCTGAAGCTTTACAATATAAGTAACTGTGATATTGGTGCACTGAAGAGTGATATCACTTGACATGAATTACATTTATTAGCTGTAACAATAGAACACATATACTTCATGTAGCTTTCTATCTAGGGCTGGATTAATTTGCAGATTTGTCCTTCAAATGTCATTGTCATCTCTTAGTTAAACAAAACATGGAAAAAAAAACAAAAAACAACTTAACAAAAGCTAGTGAGTCACCAGTAATTTCAGCAAACATCATTGTTTAACCCCCCCTACCATCACCACCACATGAAAACATTTATATTATACATGCACATGTAAAGCAAGAATTCCATTGTGGATGTAATCATAGGATCTTTACTCTTCAGAGCATTGTTTTAAACAGTATATGGAGTTTAAGCAGTCTGTCAATCAGTTTCATTCACTTCAAGAAAGCAATCAACAGTACATATGGACAGTCTTTGTGGAATATTGTTAGGACCTAGTGTGTCCTGCAGTGTATGTAGAGCATGCTTAAAAGCTGCAGAGTAACTTTTAAGATACATTGCTTGTTAGAAACATAACTATTAATTTATGTATCAAAGTAGATATATTGATGAGAAGCATTCCCATTGGACAGAAATAAATATAAATGGAGAATAATCTGTCAAATGGTGTTTATTTTATGAATCATAGTTTCTGTTGCTTGTGTGTATAATGGGTGTGTGGTTAAAAAGTTTGCATGGCATCCATGTCGTTTTTGGGCAAGTGTCTTCTATAGCCTTAGACTGACTAAATCCTTAGGAGTGAATTTGGTTGCCAGAAACTGCAGAAATCATTGTGTGTGTGTATTGTGTGATAAGTTTACATATCTGTTAATATTACAGCCAATTAGTTTACACTTTCAAAGATCTGTGGAAAATGTAATTCCTGATTTGAAAAACAGGTAAGGGTTGGTAGCATGAAGAACATCTGGCTGTAAAATTGTGCCACAGATAAGTCGCTGACCAACTATGCTAATATGGATAAACATGCTAAAGGAACGAATAAATGAATATTTGTGAAACAAGTTTTCAAATATTTTATATTAAAGATATAACTAGGTTCAAGTTTTTAAATAATTTTTCATATATTCTTATTAGTCCTTTGGAACAATAATGTTCTGAAGCTTATTAACATCTGCAGATCAATCATGCATTCTTTTACTCTTTCTTTTCTCTATCTTGTGTCATGTATAGCAGTCTAATAGTTCATGTAGCAACAGTTTGAAATTGTTATACTTAAAAAAAAAAATGGTATTAATTGAATACATCTAGATTAGAATCATCTCTGAATGAGTTAAGTTGCTAAGTAAGCACAGTGTTTTTGGGAATGATTTCATAAAGCCTTTTCATTGATTTTTTTTTTCTTTTAAATTCTTATTTTAAAATTTTACTAAAAGACAAGCTATGCATTTCAACAGAAATATAACAAAAAGGTTAATCCAATACACTAGCTGAAACCAGTTCATTTTTTTTATAGTTCAAGAAGTATTTTATATTTGTGTTGCTTGTAAGTTTATTTTTTACTCATAAAATTCCATTGGTAATATTTTCATACAATTTTTAGTCAGACATTTGAACCGATGCTTGAGTTTAGTCCATAACCTGTCTACACGCATATGCACACACACACACACACGTGCACGTGCGTGTACATGCTTCATTCAAATTCAAGCAGACCCAAATTTTTCCTAGAACCCAATTTTTATATGTGGACTCACGAATAAAATTTAAATGAAAGTTGCATGTATCTTTGTTTTAGACAATCATTTTGACAACTAACCTGACTGATTGGCACAGAGCTGCTTATCAGCATATTCTGACATACA
>JAOPJW010002177.1:17799-29024 GCA_027122535.1 Octopus maya | reverse complement strand
CACACATATATATATATGTGTGTGTGTGTGTGTGTGTATACATGTTTTCAAAGATATTTTGGTATGTATTAGCGTGCGTATATAGACATATATATATATATATATATATATGTATGTGTGTGTGTGTGTGTATGTGTCAGTGAGTGTATGTGTGCTTTGTGGGGGTGTAGATATATATTTTTGATAACTGCTTCCCTCTCGTAGGTTGATTCGGAACAAGTCGTCCATATTTGTTTCATTTTTCCGTTTCCGATATTTTTTTTTTGCGTTTGTGCATCAGTAGATGTCTCCACACACACACACACACACACATGTAATTAAAAAGTTTCAAACGGGGATATTATTTCATTCAATATCATGCTTATTATAGCTATTATGTAATAAATTATACTTTACACTTCTGAATTTAAATGTGCCTGTATTTTATTCTGGTGTCTTCTGCCTTTCTATTAGAAACGTTTACTCCAGAATTTACTTAAAGTGAAAAAAAAATGTATGCAACAGATAAGTCGTATTAATAGTATATTTCTGTGCACCAGACTTTTAGCTGTTATTTGTACTATAACGAGTTTTCTGGTGAGAGCTTCATTTGCCTTCATTGCCTGTGTGTTGCTTCAGTAGAAATCTACTGATGCACAAACGCACAAACGGAGAAAATAAAACAAGTATGGATGACTTTTTCCTAAACACCCCGAATGAGGAACAGTTCTTAAAAATAACGCCCTAATTGTTTTTCCCCCAAATTCACGTGTCCTTCGAATGTACATAGTACAAGGTGTATTTTAGATGATTTCATTTTAAAATATCCATTTTCTTGAAAATCAAGACAAATTGAAATGGACTCCAGTGAAATTTCCAAAATTCTACACCCCACCCCACCCCATCCTAAAACACTTTCCCTAAAAATTTTGTATATTCGGAATCTACAAGATATGGCACACATTTGTGGAAAATTTCATTCAAAAATATCCATGATAATCTAAATCGGTGGGGTAGAAATCGGTAGTAATGTCGAATTTCGCCCGTCTTTACCATCCGAGATCAAATTCCGTCAAGATCGACTTTGCTTTTCAACCTTTCGAAATCGATAAAATAAACACCAGTTGAGTATTGGGATTGATATCGTCGACTAGCCTCGTCTTTAGAAATTTCAGGCTATGTGCCTATATTAAGAAAGAATTGCTTGATCTTTATTATTATATCTGTTTTGCTTTTGTTGGAGGCATTATTTTTGTCGTTATAGTTGGCGTTTGTTTTTGTTTTTATTTAGGTGTTAGTTTTTTAGCATTAATATAGCTGTTTTTGACAACATTCGTACGCAGACTTAACTTTTCACTGTTCTTTCATATTTAATCTCAAGTTTTACAAAAATCTCTTTTGCATTTCCTTATTTCTTCCATCGATTATATCACGCCCTCCCCCACCCCCCGCTGTATATATTTTTCTCTATTCTGTTTATATCCCAAGTCCTCTTTCTGATTAGTTAATATCGTCCATTGTTCTTGACTGACGTTACTATGGAAATAGCTACCGGTGTAATTGTTGTTGTATTCCTTTTGTTATAGTCGATGATGATGATTTTAACATCCGTTATCGTGATTATGTTCATTTCTATTAAAACTATATTTTCTTGCCATCTCCTCTCTAAGTGGCTTTGTTAATTTCATATTTTGTAGTGACTAATACTTCTCAATTAATTCAATTATATTTACGAAATTTCTCCTGTACAGTATAAGCTAAAGGCAGAGAACAGTTGTGTTTTGCGATCGATTAAACCTGCCATATGAATTTATCTTTCATATAAATAGCCAAAAACAATAATAAAAAAGAGAATTTCAAATATTGCTCAAATGCTTCAGGAAACAAGTTACCTGCTTCAAAATATTAAGTATCATAATTAATATATCTGTTAGAATCGTTAGCACGCCTGGTAAAATGCTTAGCAACATTTCGTCTCTCGTTATGTTCTGGATTCAAATTCTACCGACGTCGACTTCGCATTCTATCCTTTCGGGCGATGAAATAACTACCAGGTGCAACCTGGATTCGCTGCTGTCGATTTTCCCTCATCCCGAAATTGATGCTGGCCGTATTCCAAAATTTGAAACCGAATTGTATGTCTATGATTTAGTCTTTGTGTATTCGTAAATTCATATTGTTAAATGTTCATACTGTCATTTAATCTCTAATTCTGTTCATAAACTAGCCCATTGGATTCCCACCATTTTCGAGCATTTATCAGACTTTATTTATTGACCCAATGCGTCACAGAACATACATGGCTATAACTTACACCTCTTAGATTTCGGTCAGCATTCAACACTCCACTCTCACCTCCTACATGCACTACAAACACACAAACTCACACTCATACTTCAACTTCTCCTCCTCTGACCCTAAACACACCAAACTCTCCGTCCCCTATTCCCAATTCCTCCGTCTGCGTAGGCTCTGCAGTGACAACCATGACTTTGAAACTGAATCTCAACTCATGGCTCACCTCTCCATCCTATGCGGATATCCCCTCATCTCTAGAGCACTTTCATGGACGAAGCATCTGCTCTATCCCCCACAACCACCCCGCCTTTAACCGTCTTCCATTTCCTCTCACCTACCACCCTCCATACCATCTCTCCAGCACCACCATCTTCACAGGCACCCATCATCGACCCTATCATATATTTCTCCTGTATTTCTAGCAACGTCATCTACTGCATCACCTCCTCTCTGTCCTCTGTACAACGGGCAAACGAGACGTCGCTCGGCTGACCGGTTCGCAGAACACCTCCGAGACATTAGACTCGGCAAAACGTGATCATATATTATAACGCAATACAATGAAATATATTTCGACAAGTATATATCGATATGAACAAATGTTTCTCAGTTCTTTTCCTTATGATTTCTCTGAACGATACTCTTTCATGAAACTAAATAGTAGAAAAAATATATCTATAGTCGATATCCACCATATTTCATGTGTTTTTGTTTTTTACTTTATATTATCTGATGTCATATTTATCTCAATATTGACACCAAGTCTAATAATGAAAACAAAATCACTTTTTTCTGTACATGTTCTAATTATTTTTGATCTTCAGAAGCAAATAACGTTTAAGTGAACATGTCCTTGCAGAAAGTTATTCCATTTATGGCAAACCGTTCTTTTATTCAGAACAGACTATATCTCGGTTTACATTATGCATAATGCTGTTCGATCTTTAATGGCGTGTGGTATCGGCTGATGGAGATAAACTTGCTATATCTTGGATATCATCCAACAATATAGAGGCCTCCTTACTTGTTATATGGAAGACACTGTGGTGATATGATCACGTGTGTGTCAGAATATATTTCCATACAATTTGTTTTATGTGTTATGGATATTTTTGTCAGTTACACCGACGATACTACGCTGGATAGTGTTAAGCTTTATTTATAATATTTAACTAGTTCTTACAAAACGTAAGTTTTCTAAAAATTAGTAACATTTTGCTTCACAATTCAGGATAAATACGCGGTTCTCAATAATCTAGTAGTTTCTGAGATATAAACAATTAAATACAGGACATTCAATCAATTAAAAAAATCATAGATTAGGACCAAATAACGTCTTTATGACTACTGAACTGCGTATGTGACATTTGCTCATATACCTGAACATAATTAGATGAAAATGAATTTATATTTAGAGCTCTTTGATATTGTGGTACATAAACATTACAAACTATTCTTTGCAGAGTTTTGAAAGTCATTGTTGAATTATTGATGTGACTTCAAAATTTAATGTGTTCAGTTTTGAAGTTATCTAGACTTCTTCCAATTGGTGTCCATAGTAAAACGTACACTATTACGTCGAATGGCAAGGACGTTGTTCTAACGTCATCGAATACGGACATGTGAGGATGCAAATGCAGTAAAACAAGACTACGTCTACTAATATGGCTCAGCGAATAGCATGTGGCCATTTCCAGGGACTATTGCTAAGATACTTGTTTTATATTAGCTTTCTATAAGTCTCCGAGGAAATAGACAATGCTAATCACTTAACATGTATGCTATTATTCAGATATTAAATAAAACAACGCATTTGCTATTTGACAATTCCTCACAATAGCAAGTTAGATTTGACGTACCACCTTATATCTCCACAAATTACCGTTTTTGTTGCATAATACCATACTGACTCTCTTTGAAAATAACTATATGAAAAGGCTTTCTAGCCGTGACCATTCCATATATTTAATATTTTACCACAACAATTTTAAAGATTTATGTCTTCTTTATTAAAGAATGCCACGTAGGGGAATTAGGTCAGTAGTTCCTGCCGTAGAGCACCGCTTAAATACTACCTGTTTGGTGCTTTTTTTTTAGTGGGGGAGTTTGGTGGTGACACCACAAGATCGAATGGCTTTATTTAATATGATGACCTATTACCGAACAATCATTGCCCTCTATTATCCGCTATATTTATCTTCCGCTTCCAGCATGACGTCTATAATAGTAGAAGACCTATACTTCTTCACCTCAGTAAAGGTACATAATTAATGATCTCTGTTTAACGGATGATCAAATATGCTTCAGCGATAACCTTTAGTATTCCATGTAACTAATATTAATGACATTAATGAAGGAAAGGTGGGGAAGTTCAAGGGTGCTATGAAGGATTTGATTGTATGAGGAATTTTAGTGCAGTTGAAGTTATTAATCCTCTCGCTATAATAATATTCAATACAGTAATCGTAAAATTAGCATAGTAATTTCCTCTACAATAAATGTATATCTACTGAAAGCGGTTAACCCTGTCACGGTTACCAACAACAGCAAGCCACTAAACCTAGTAAAATCTATATTACAATCTCCACCTCGGCAGTTAGATGTCTCATATCTTCATTAGGCAAAGCCTGAATTCTCATGATATTAATGAGAACATTGGATAATATTTACATTAATAACCATTATAAATATTTTGGCACTGATACTGAGTTTTATAACAGATTTATGACAACATAATCATTTGACTACTAATCCTGTGAGACCAACTATCACAAACAATGAAGAGAAACTGGGAATATGCTAAATTCAATAGCATAACTAAAGCTCATTACATAATAATTTAGATATAGCAATTTAAGTGTTTTATCAGTTATGAGTATAGTGATAAAAAATCGCAAATATTGATTGTTACTGACACTATGTTTACTGGCAAAAATCAATTTGATCATTGTATAATGAACAGAAACATTATTACTGGCATTAGAAGCATTATCATCAACACTATCCTCCGAATCGTATCGTGTAGATTATAAATACTATCGATGCAAACCACAACTCCCATTTGCCATGATATAGTATAATCAGTTTAGCTAACGATAGTACTAGCAGCAGCAGCAGTAGGTCTAATTGAATAACAGCAACGCCAACAGTGACATCAGTAACAACAACAACAGCAATAATAATAATGATAATAATGATAATTCTTCCTACTTTTCCCACACTCGGGTAGCAAATTTGAGGGGTGAGGAAATCGATTGACTGATGTTTGATTTGTCAGCATGAAACGATGAAAGGTAAAATCCACTGGTGTGGGATTTGAATTCAGAACGTAAAACAGAAAGATATACCACTAAGCATTTTGTCTTGCGCGCTAACAAATCAACTAGAAATCAGCTAATTAAAAATCATTAGACCCGAATTTTTCATTTCTTAGTTGGGGCTGACAGTAAGCTCATTATTACTTTGACCTTAGTCTTCGACTGTCACTAATGTTATCGACTCCGAGAGAATGTCGTAGCAGCAGCAGCAGCAGCAGTAGTAGTAATAGCAGTAGGAGTAGGAGGAGGAGGAGGTGTATCCATACTGATATTACAGTAAATGGGAAAAATCTGAACATGTAACCCTAGACATGGTAACACGACTGAGATATGGCATCAGCGTTTTCTAACCATTCTAATCATAGATAAGTGTGCATTCATTTTAGGTTCCCAATAGTTTGCTATGCTCGATATCTTTCCCCTTCTTAACTGAGAAATATGAAATAGCTTTTATATCAATCCATTTCATTTAAACTTTTCTGTCAGTCTGATTTCTTTGTGCAATTTTTCCAGTTACAGTCATCCACCATATTGGTAATGATATTATTATCAGTAATCACTTATCAAATTTTAGTACTTAATATATTTATTTATCACTTGTTTCCTTTGGTACATTATCAGTGTTTTCATCTATCACAACGACTTAGATTCATCTCGGAAAACGGTCACAGATATTAAAATCTAAAATATAGTTCGTGTGCATCTATAATAACGTAACGTCAGTTATAGAACTTCTTTCTGAAATCTACCTTTGTTATTCATATACTTCAAATTACACAATAATTACACTGTATGATAAATGATAACTTCTTCCTTTTGTTTTTTGTCATTAAATGTTATTTTCCGTTTGCTTCTATCTAGAAATCAAAGGAAATTACTACTACGCCCCTGAATCTTTGCTTTTGTGACCCGGGTATCAAAGTTTGGAACTGACCTAGTTTTTCCATTACGTTTCTGACAGATTCAGTGATGAGTGGCGGCTGAAACAGAACTATCGTTATTGTAAATAATCTGCTCGATGCCACTGATTTGCTTGTCTGTTGTTTGGCCTTAACCACACGATTATGTCCCTTAGTGGATGACAATTATGTGCATCTCTGATCAGGAGCAGGAGCATGGGGGAGCATCCTAGACATGTGTTGAGAGGGATTTAAATAAATGAAAACAAAATCGAAGTTTGAAGGATATATTAAACATTTGTTAAATTTTTGGTGGGTAAGTAAATAGGAAATATCAGTTTTGCTACACTGTGTTATTTCTTGTTTAAAGCCAATGCTAAAAATTTTGAGAGAAAGTAACTGATCGATTCCATCGCTACCTCATGATGACGAAAGGCAAAATTTTACCTTGACTGGATTTGAAATAGAAGCACATAATATAAAGCAATATTTCTAGCTTTGTAACAATTTTGTAGAAATTCTGTGGCAATTCTGTAGCAATTCTGGTTCTGTAACAATTATACGTCCATTTGGATATGGATTGGAGGTCAGCAATGCGAGGGAAGGGGGTCAAGTGGATTACACTGGCACTAGTAATTGACTAGTACTCTATTTTATGGAAAGGATGAAAGGAAAAATTTAACAATCGATGGGATTTAAAGTCAGAACGTAAAGTGTCGGACGTAATGTCGCTGTGCATATTGTCCGATACGCTAAAGGTTATGAATTCTCGCCTGCAATTAATCTCTCCTTTAACACTGAAGAATGATCTACCCGTCTGCTTTCTTGAAATGTACAGTAGTTATCTATGACACTGTGTATTGAGAGATTCTTTCCTTGAAGATAACTAATGCTGCAGTCTTATTGTATCCTGATTCAGCTTTAGAACTGAAATTCTATGGCGGCTTTTAAACAGTATTTATACATTTTCTGCATAATTCGAAGTTCTACATTTACTGCATAGAATCTCAAGCATGGCTGTATTGTTAAGTGGTTTGATTCGTAAGCAAATCTTTACTAGCTATGTCTTGCCATATGGAAACCTATCTTCTATTATATACTCGGGTTGATCAATGCAGTTTCCGTTAATTCGGGGAAAACTGTGCAATTTCCCGCGTCTTCACGCATTCGTGTGCGTGCCCTCGAGTGTGTGTATCTGTGTGCACAAGTCTGTGTGTGTGTGTGTGTATGTGTGTGCGTGTTTGTGTCCCACCACTTGACGTGCCGCAACGTCGTATTTCCGACAGAATAAGTAGCAAACTTAAAGTTAATTACAATTTCAATTTGATTCACCACACTCTTTAAGACAGTGCCCAAAGATGACCACAGGTCAATGACAGAATATCAGAATATGTATGTTAAAATATTAATTCACAATTTTTGCGCGCTAAATTAACATAAGTAAACACTGCAACTCGTTTATTATTTTACCCTGGAGTTAATTCTAAATAATTTATCCAAGTATCCAAGTCGAATCGTGCCAATATAATTTTCAATAATCGTTGAGAAATTGCCGAAGGTTTGGGGTTTTTTTTTTATACTTTAAAACTAATTAGGTTCATCCCGTGTAAAATCAATAAAAACGCTGAAGATAACCAAATATCATTAGTATATTCAAGACGTTTACGCGATCCGTGTTTCTGGTAGTTTTTCAAGTTCTTGTCAAACGCAGTTATATATCATTAAAATTGTACTACTTTGCAAATGGGCAAGAAACATTTCTTAATCGCCTTAGTGTTTTTAATTTAACAGTATTATTAGAACCGTTTTATAACTTTTCTGCTTAAATTGGAGCAGCAAAATGAATTCGTATACTATATTCTCATTATAGCTTATAACAAGAAGATAATTGTTATATACAATAACATTATAAATAATATTGGTAAAACAATTATAAGTTTTGACATAGAATACGTGTGATGGTATGTGATTATTCATATCCTGTTAATATAATAGAGTCTATTTGAATTGTCATCTCTAAGATATCAGGAGGTTAAGAGAACAGTCACCTCTTTATCTCAGGATCTGAAACTGGCTGGTTAGCTGTAAGTAGAACAACTATTCTTTAGCTATATATTCTAGTATCTATTCAAGAATATCTCCATAAAAGATGGCGTATTATCTGAAAGAAAAGGCCATATTTCCTACTTTATTCACGGCTATTATGGACGACGTAAGTGGTCTTCCCAGCGTAAATAAATGCTAAGGTATTTTCAGTGAATAGTGTCGTTATATCTTCTATGTTTTGACGTATGGATCTGTTCCACTAAATCAAATCCCTTCTGCCACCAGGCTTACAAATACCACTTGGTTTGATTCCCCCTTTCAAACATTTGGGCTGAGTTTCAGATGCGAGAATAATTATGACGGCAGATTGCTTTCCCCATTTTCCCCCACCAGTCTCTGCGGAGTTAGAAAATTTACTTGACGTTGCTCTTTGCCTTCTACATTAGACCAACAATTGATATTTTTTTTTAAATGCCGACAATAATCGCAGAAATATTGTTGACGTAATGGCATATTTATTGTTGTTATTTTGCCTTAGGTCAATACTTATTGATAAACCCTATTATTAGAAGCACTTCAGAGTCAAACAGACGGTATACTTATATATCTTAGACTACATTACCTAAGGTAAGCTTGTATTTTTAAATGGTGTTCGGATTTTCAAGATATTTATTTCTTATTTATAGCAAGTGAAAGTACTGTCTAGAACCTCACCACTCGTATATTCTCTTATTGCTGGTGTCCATATTAAAAGTTTGATTTCTTTAAATTTTACTGAAGAATTTGGGAAATAGTGTTAACGCAGAGATATTGAAGATGCAAGAAGGGCTCGTAGCAGAATCTATTTTGAGCTAAGTTCTTGAATGAGAAGATGATATTTTTGTCCATAATGTTAATTCAAACGATGTGAAAATTATTGTGTAGAATATGATGCTATTTTTAAAAGATGCCTTGCATTAAGACCGTCTGCTATCCAAGAGAACTGGTAGATAATTCACGGTATCTAATCTTTATATTTAATTCTTAATCACGTTGTTTGAACAGTCAACTAAATAGTAGCAAGCTTAGAATAACCTGACGGACAGAGGCACATATCACCTTTCGGTCTGTAATTTAAGTAGTTATTCTTAGTGAGACTAGATCTCCCCCACTGTCTGGCTTCATTAGATTGCTTTAATCTGTTGAAAATATTATTATTAATGTTCTGTACATTCGTTATTTCGATGACATAGTTACATTAAACGAACTCAATAGTGGTCATGTAATCGATTTAGGAACATGATTCGTTTTGCGTAGTTTTACATAATCTGATACCATTTTGTTAATAGATATCAGTGGTATTGATCCACAGAATACGTTATACAAATCCGTCTCCACAACAACGAAGATTCATTGGTAAGTTTTTATTCCACATTCTTTAAACAATAGTTTTGGCCAGAGGTTTATAGAATACTGACATAATATGAATGAAAGAGTAATTCAATGCGAAATATTATTTGTTTTTTTTTTTTCGGAATGTTGTTCACTTCCTTATAAGAAGTCATCTACGAGGTTGCGCAAATAAACCAAAGAGGCTGGTGAAGACAGACGTCATGACACTGTGAAGTATGTTACATGACAAACACCAATAATACCCCTGAATATTATCAATGCGAAAAATTTTTCCAATTTTGGAAGTTGATTAGTACAAGTCTCAAATCAAATACTGTAATGCTTTGGGGAGATGACTTTTCAATTTCTTTTGTTGTGAAAGAAGTCTTATAAACAGCCATTATATTAAATCAATATACAAAATGTTTCTAATTCATCGTTAGCAGTTATCGTCTCTATCATTATATAGGTTAACATCCATTATTTTTTCGAACCGTGTGGGAATGTTTTCGTAGTTGCAGTTTTGAACCAGCCGCCTTCCTTTGTATTGCAACATATTTTAATTATGTTATGTGCATAACTTTTTGTTTCGGTTAAAGAATTATACTATTGTGACCCGTGAATGGGCGTGGCATAGTGGTTACGGTAATCGGCTCATGATCACGAGTTCGATACCAGCCGGCTAGCTGTGTCCTTCAGCAAGACACTTCATTTCACGTTGATCCAGTCCACTCAGGCTTGTCACATAATGTGTCACGCTGATTCTTCCTGAGAAGTTAGTTAAGAGTACGCGTGTCTATGGAGTGTTTAGCCTCTTGCACGTTAATTTCATGAACAGGCAGTTCCCTTTATTAGATAAACTAGATCCCTCGAGATCGTAATCGAAGAAGTACCAGTTGCCAGATTTTATTGTGAACAAGTGTTTCCTTATTTTTTTGCATAGACATATGTAATTATGTACCATATTCTTTGTTATACCCATTTTCCAGTCATTAGGATGTCGAATGCATTAAGGTATTGATTTTAAAGCTTTTGATTTATCTTATCGAATAATATAATTTCTCAGAGGAATTCTATTTCATTCAAGCGACCTCGATGATATCTGCGAATGCAGTTATCTCACACACCAAAGTATAAGCCACCCCATGCTTGTCGGTTTGTCTGTGTATGTGTGTACGTGTGAGGCTGTAACATTTTTCGCGTTTTATATAATTTTGTTTATGCACGCTTATATACTTTTACTACTACTACTACTACTACTACTACTACTACTACTACTACTACTACTACTACTACTACTACTACTACTTCTACT
>JAOPJW010002045.1:0-13395 GCA_027122535.1 Octopus maya | reverse complement strand
CTCTGTGATAGTATATGTATGTGTGTATATGTTTGTCCCCCCCCCCACCACCATTGCTTGACAACCAATGTTGGTGTGTTTACGTCCCCATAACTTAGTAGTTTGGCAAAAAAGACTGATAGAATAAGTACTAGGCTTACAAAGAATAAGTCCTGGGGCCGATTTGTTCAACTAAAGGTGGTGCTCCAGCATGGATGCAGTCAGATGACTGAAACAAATAAAAGAATACTAACAAAGGTTCCGACAAGAATAGGCAGAAAAGAATTCTGTTTACATAATCAGTTTGATCGGTCACCTTCCTCTGTTGGTTGATTAAAGTATCATCCAAGCTGATATTTATTTGTAATTAAACTTAATTTGCATCACCTATCTATTTATCAGCTTTATTTTTGTTGATAATTCTTAACTTTTCCTTTGATCATGATTTAATAAGACATACAGCAGTATGCTAAAGATTGGACATAATCTCTTGTGGGCAAGAAATGTAAAATAAAGTTTATTATGAACAACACAAACATTTTGTAATTTAATAGCTTTCAATGTGATACCTCTTAAATAGAAATTATTTTTATTTAATGAAAATTTAATAAAATCTAATGATAAGTAAGTGAAATTATGCTAAATGTAACTAAATTGAAAACCTTTTTCCCTTGGCAATTCTGAAAACTTTTGGGTGTGAATTTTACATGAGTAGAAGCTTTATTTTGATGAATTTTATCCTGAAAATCACCTGTGCACAAATTACATGGATTTTTACGGTGTATATGTGTGTGTGTGTGTGTGTGTGTGTGTGTGTACTTATATATCTGTCTTTTTGATCTTTTGTTTATTTCAGTCATTTGACTGCAGCTATGTTAGGACACTGCCTTGAAATATTATTGACTTTAGTACTTATTTTACTGCTCTCTTTTTGCCGAACCATTAAGTTTCAAAGATCTAAACAAGCTAACACTTGTCAAATAATGAGAGGCAGAGACACACCCACTGATCTTATATATAGCTCAACTTATCAACAGTTTTCATCTATCAGATCCACTCATAAGGCATTGATCAGCCTGCTACCATAGTAGAAAACATTTACTTGACAAAGGTGCTGCAAAAACCATGTGGTTGCAAAGCAAATGTCTTAACCATATAGTCATGCTTGAGCCTAAATATGTCTTGATCTGAAAGCACAAGTAACTTCATAACAGATTGCATTTTAGAAAATTACTATTTTAAAATCTCACGAGAGATATTCAACAACAGTACTCTGGAGTGAAGATTCACTACCTTTTATCAAAGTAATTCTGGCTTCTCTTGATTCTGTGTACACATGTACTAATGCAACTTCTCTTTCATTCCTGATTTGTTTGTTTATCTGGTACCATTCTATTGTTGTCTATTAATCGTTTCATAGTTTCTCTGGTATTAACAAAGTAATAACAATAATTGTTTCTGATTTAGACACAAGGCCAATGTTTTTGAAGGGTGATGAACAGTCAAAACCATTTACCCCAGTAGTTAACTGGCAATTTATCAATCCTGAAGGGGTGAAAGGCAGAGTTGACCATGGCAGGATTCAGACTTAGAATGTAAAGAACCAGAGCAACTACTGTAAGGCATTTTGTCTGATGTTTCAATAATTTTGCCATTTGCCACTTAATAGTAATGGATTTTAATTGATTACATTGACCCCAATACTTGACTAGGATGCCCAGAAGTAGACCAGCTTGGAGGAGAAGGGTTTGGAAGCTTAAAAATCGTGCAAATGGACAGAGATTTAGAGACTTATTACTCAAAGCATTTGACGAAATAGAAGGGGATATAGCATCACACAACGTGGAAGACAATTAGAGGTTTCTATGGGACAATTTGCTGAGAGCCACTGACCAGATCTGTGGCTGGTGTAAAGTCTCTTCTCAACCCAAAGTAATGTGGTGGTGGAACAATGTGGTTGAAAGGGCTATTAGACAAAAGAAACAGGCTTGGAAGGACTGGAAGAACGGAGGTAGCAGGGAATTGTATCAGACTGCCAGAAGGGAAGCTAGGAGACAGGTTTACTTAGCCAGAGGGGAAGCAAAACTAACCTCACCTCTACCAGTGCCATGTAAAAAGCACTCAGTTCACTTTGCAGAGTGGTTAGGGTCAAGAAAGGCATTCAGCTGTAAAATCCCTGCCAAAACAGACACAATAGCATAGAAATTATGATGATGATGATGATGATGTAAGATAGCTATTCTGATAGTCCTACAAGTATTAATTAAATGTCTTTTTTTTTTCAAATTCAGAATGATTGAGTTTCTAAAACAGATTTGAAAAAGTTGTGGAAATCACTGAAAAACAAAAACAATTGCTGAGCTCCAGTCCAAACTCTACTATGATGACATGTATTCCACCAATTCTAAAGTCCATCTTTACATTCCAAGTTCCAATTCCACGTAAGTCATTTTGCCTTTCATCCTCTTGGGACCAATAAAATAAGTAACAGTTAAGCACTGGAGTCAATTTAATCAACTTAGCCCCTCTCCTGAAGTTGCTAGCCTTGTGCCAAAATTTGAAACTAATGTTACTAAGAGCACACAGGAATTAGATTCTCTCAAATGCTCAAGAGGCTCTCTTGAGGTTTTAGATAGTTTCTGTTACCTAGGTGACCAAATTAGCAATACTCTGAAAGTATTATTTCTAGAATAAGAATTGGGTGGAGGAAGTTCAGAGAGTTATCACTTCTGTTGGCAACAAAAGGACACTCTCTCAGAGTGAAAGGTAGACATCATGATGCTTCGCAGAAGAGGGAGACCCAGAAAGATATGAGATGAAGTGGTAAGGACTGATCTCAGGAGGTTGGGCCTCACGGAGGAAATGACAATGGACTGAGATGTCTGGTGATATGAAGTCCTTGAGAAGACACGCCCACATCAGCAAAACTGAGTTCTAGAAGCACTGTGTCCCCCACCCACACACTACCACAACAAAGCAAACTATGTCTCTACATCTCTTCCCTTCCTCACATTTCTGCTTCATGTACTATGATCACCTCCCACTCCCCAATCCTGTCCTCTTGGTCTTGAGCCACTCTATCATTGCTCTCTGCTTGCCCTCAACCTGTGCATTTCACCCACGTGCTCTATCTCACTATTATTGATATCTGCTAACCCCTGACCTGGGTGTTCCACCCATATGTAACAACAAAACTTTTCCCTCACCCTACCCCAACAAACCAATCTACATGTCTTCTTTTTCTCGCACTTCCTCCTTCATACACTATGCCAAGCTCTCACTCCCCAATCCTGTCCTCACACCTCTGATCTTCTGTATCATTGCTCTCAGGTAGCCCAGCCAACTCTATATATACCCAGGTCTTTCATCACTTATACTCTTTAATCACACTCCCTTTGGAATATCCTGCCACTTATATTATGGCATTTGAACCTCAAGGATATGCCCTGGCACTTGCCACCATCTGTATCTCTCTCTTCCTTTACTCAACCATCTCATTTATATTCCAATCCCTGTTCCTTGTGAATATGCTGGGCATTTTGCCACCATCTCTATCCTGCTGTCTTCCACTCTCTCCTTCTCCTGCACTTCCCTCAGGTTGGGTAACCGTGTATTTTCTTTACAGTAGCATACCTGTTTCCGTCTTCATTCCTGATCTTTCTCTCTCAGGCTGGGTATCCTTGTACTTCCTGTAAAGTGGTTGGTATTCGGAAGGGCATCCAGCTGTAAAAGCTTTACCAAAACTGACCTTGCCTGTGCTTGTGCCACATAAAAAGCACTCCTCACCTTGCCTATGCATGTGCCATGTAAAAAGCACTAAGTCCAGTCTGCTGAGTGGTTGGTGTTAGAAATGGCATCCAGCTGTAAAAATCTTGCCAAAACAGTCACAGAAGATTAGTGCAGGCTTTGGCCTGGCCTGCACTTGTGGTACTGTCCCACCCATGCTAGCATAGAAGACAGACGTTAAACAATGACGATGAATGTTACACTCATAAAATGCATTAAAATAACACAGTTCTTTACTTAGAACAGTGGTTCCCAACCTTTTCACAGTGGTTCCCAATCCTTTTATTTAAATGAGTTTTCCACGGACCCCTTTTGATATGCATATCCTTATATATACATACATATATATGAAATTTTGAATTTAGTTCATGGACCCCTAGTATTAACTTTGCAGACCACCAGGGGTCCGCAGTCCCCAAGTTGGGAACCACTGACTTAGAAAGAGACAGAGAGTGAGAGGAGAAAGAGGACAGAAACAGGTGTGCCAATGTAAAGAACATACTTGGTTACCTAGCCAGAGGGAAAAGCAAGAGAAGTGTAGAGAGAGAGTGATCAAGAATGAGTGCAGAACAAGTGTGTTGCTGCAGAGGAGATACATGGCAACCCAGCCAGAGAGAAAGGAAAGAGAAAGAGAGAGTGAGAAACAGCAAAAGTGCCATTTACCGGACAGAAAGAGAGTCTTATCTGTTTTCTTGCTAACAACAACTTCAGTCTTTGCTAAGTTAACTTTAAGGCCCTTTGATCTCAGGTTTTGCTTCCATACCTGGAACTTCTCCAGTTCTGCTTCACCAGATAAGACAGTGGGAGACCCTGTCGAAAGCTAAGTACAATGGTCAAATACTTTTCTTGCAACTGTCTCACTATGAAGATGGCATCTGTGGTACTTCTGGAACAAAACCAAACTGCATCTTATCTAATTTAATACTATTCATAATCAATTGAGTTATAACTCTCTCTGTAACTTTCATAACCTGGTTCAGCAATTTGATAGCTCTGTAGTCATCACCTTTACACTTGTAGCAGCTAACTATAATACTGTTACACCAGTCTTTGGGGATGACACCTTCTTGAATAACCTGATTAACTATGCAAGTGATTAGGCTGTATCCCACACTAACAGATTTTTATCATCTCCGCAGTGATACCCAATGGTCCAGGGGCTTTCCCAGCTTTCATATCCTTAACTACCTAATCTATTATACTGCTATCAACTCTGATGGCTGATAACTCAATTGGTTTGATATCTGAAAAACTCTCCTTTTCTCAATCATTCTCCACATTGAGTAACTTTTCATAATGGCATCTCCACACATCTTTCTTCTCTGAGTCACTGAGTGCAAGTACCATTATCCATTTGCACACATTTCTCACCCACCACATCTCTATTCTCTCTGATATACTGCTTTGCAATAGTGAACACCTCACACCTCTGATCTTCATGCTGTGAAACATTGGCAAATATCTTACCTTCTTTTATTCCTTTTGCTATGTAAACTTTTCACCTAGCCTCCCTTCTGGCTCCCTAATACAATGCTCTGCTTCCACTGTTTTTCCAGTCTTTCCAGGCCTGTCTCTTTGCTTTTATAGTGCTATCCACCTCCTTGTTCCACAACCATATCACTCTTCCTCCTCTCTATCATCAGAGGCTTCTAGTAGCATTCTCTAAATTTTGTTGGTTTGCTGGGTCTTTTAGCTTCCATAATCTTTTCTAGACCTAATTCTGAAGTCACTAACTAGTAGCCTATGTTAGGGTGTACACTCTTCACCTGGGAAAGACTTTGCATTTGTGAGCATCAGCCTATCACTTGCCTGGTGAGGAAGTAATCAACTTGGCTTATGTT
The DNA here is from genome assembly GCA_027122535.1 of Octopus maya. Lineage (NCBI taxonomy): Eukaryota > Metazoa > Mollusca > Cephalopoda > Octopoda > Octopodidae > Octopus > Octopus maya. The sequence continues at coordinate 7,789 of JAOPJW010002045.1, read as the reverse complement.
CCCACCAGACTGATAAGTGATTAGGTAACTGGCTGGTTTTCTGAAAGTGTTGCAGATCACAAGATCATTTGCATCACATCCAGTAGCCTTATTCCCTCATTCCTGGGGCCAAAGCCATAAACACCATGCACCCCTTATGTGTGTTAAATTTGCCAGCCGCAATAACTAAGTCTCTGTCATTTGTCGTTGAGATAGTCTGCAGAAAAACATCATAGAAAAGGTCCTTCTGGTTATCAGCCAGCCCAGCCTGTGGTGCATAGACAGAGATAAATGTAACTGTTAATCTATCTATGATAAGTGTGAACTTAAGAACCCTATCACATACTCTGATTACCTCAATTACTTTATCCACCCACTCTTCTGCTAAGAGTATGCCTGCACCACCCATTCCATCACTCCTGCCTACCCAGAAGAATTTCAACCTCTGTTTCTTACCTATGAGGAATCTAACAGAGGCCCCCTTCCATCGCATTTCTTGCACACCACACATATCGACATGGTGTTGCTCCATTATTTCAATAATCACACCAGATCTCCCCTTCATTGGGCTTAATGCTGATGGTTGCAGCACTAAAACTGTGTACTTGAGAGGGACAATGGGAAGGTAGTTGTTGTGGGGATGTTGTTTGTGTCTGAAAAGAAGATCTGTGCAAATGCAGGTAGCATAGAGCCTGGGTACATCATTTATTCAATTCAATGAAGTACAAATTCTTCACTCTCATACAGCATCCAAATTAAGGAGGGGTAAAAAGGGCATAAAAGTAGTCATATGTCTATATATATAAATACACACAGTAGTAATCTTATATGTTTATGGATGAGGACAGCTGCGTGAAGTGTCACACCCTAACAGTGGAAGGAACCTGTGCAACAGGTAGACCCAGGAAGACATGGGGCTCGCAGAGGCAATGACAAGTGACCAAGACTTTAGAGATATGCTGTGATTGAGAAGACCCAGCAAGTCAAATGAGATCATAGCCGTGGCTAATGCCAGTATCATATAACCTACCCATTTAAAAGTACCCTTCAATCAGTGGACAATATGCTGTGCTTGAGAAGACCTGTCGAGTGAAGTGAAATCGTAGTTATGGCTGATGCCAGTGCCGCCTGAATGGCACTCGTGCCAGTGGCACGTAAAAAGCACCATTCAAGTGTGATCGATGCTAGTGCCACCTGACTGGCTCCTGTGCTGGTGGTACAGAAAAAACACCATTCGAGTGTGGTCAATCAATACTAGTGCCAGAGGCATGTAAAAAGCACCATCTGAGTGTGGTTGATGCCAGTGCTGCCTGACTGGTTCCCATGCTGGTGGCACATAAAAAGCACCCACTGCACTCTCAGAGTGGTTGGCATTAGGAAGGGCATCCAGCCATAGAAACCTTGCTAGATCAGATTGGAGTGTGGTGCAGCCTCCTGGCTTGCAGTCCTCAATGAAACCATCCAACCCATGCCAGCATGAAAAGCGGACATTAAATGATGATGATGATGATATACATACACAGATACATAAAACCAAACATCCACACACAATCTTTTCACTGCTTTGTTGCTGTTGTTCTTGTCATTATTCTTCTTGTTGATACTTTATTTGTCAACACCATGTTTTCATCTTTCTAGAGAATTTTCTTGAGAATTTTATGACCAGCTTCACTAGAAAACTTTTGGATTTCTTTTTTATTCATTTTTGTTCTTTTCTTGCTTTTTCAGATCTTTTTTAAAGCACTATTTTCTAAACCCAAGTGTACCATTTAAAAATAGAAGGGGTACAATGCCATCCATCACCCAAATTTTCTCCAACACTCTTCTAGATGTTTCCACTGTTCCCAGGGGGATGGTACCATCCACTTTGAGAACCACTGCTCTTGCTCTACAAAATCAACACCTAATATTATAACATACTCTATGCAATCACCCAATATAACCCATATTCTGTATGATTACCACTCAATATGTAACACATTGCATAATCACCACCTGATACAACAACCCATGCTCTATATGATCATCAAGTAATATTATAACACATTCTACACAAACACCACTCCATACTGCAGCCCATATTCAATACATTGAAAATACCCTCCTCCACCTACAAAATTTCATCAACTTACCTCCTCCTCCACCAAGCAATGAGGAGTTAGCAGCATTAACAATGACATCTACCTTCAACTTAGTAATGTCACCTTTGTGCAATGATATTTTTTTATTAATGTCAGGATTCACTGAGTATACTGCAAAATAAATAGACAGAAACATTGGGTATATAAATATATACACACATTCATATAAAATCAAGTACATATACAAATAAACTCACAAACACATACACTCATAAACCATATGAAATAATAGTATGTGACATAGCTACTCACTTTAAACATCATCTCCTGTACTGACATACACACATAACACAGCACACACTTACACTTATGAATCATATGAAATGAGAGGGTGTGAAATAGCTACTCACTTTTAGCATCATCTCCTGCACTCCGCCCACTTTGTTTCTCTCCAACATCTTTATCTAAAATGAAAATAAAGTCAAACAATAAAACAAAACAATAAATACAAATAAATTAATTATGCAGATTTCTAATGTAAGTTAATGATGATGCAAAGTTGAGAGAGAACAAGAGTGTCAATGGTGTAACTTGAACCATCTATCTACTGCTTGGCAAATAACTACATTATCAGTTACATTCCCTGTTATTAGATTATAAAACTATTTTCTGCTATTTTATCTCCACAGGATAATTAATCAGTGACCTAGCTGGCAGGATATTATTCTTTTTATGGAAGTGGATCTCAGAGCATATATACCCAATATTTACATGTTATCATTTTTAGCAGTATCATCTACTTTGATATTCAGTTCCAAAGAAAAGTGATTTCATGTTCTCTCAAAAGTTTATACATTTTTATGATGTCTATATATATATATCTTATCTTATGCATATACAAAAGCAAGTTGTCTGTTTGTGTTAAGTTGCCATCTACACCAGTTAGCAAATTTTCGTGAAACTTTGCAAATATGCCAAAGTAGCATCCAGTTTGTTACCAGACTCATTGAAGTTTAATAAAAATCTATAATTGGACAGCTATGGCCCATAGAAGGGATCCACATATAACCATACCAAAGGAAATAACCCATTCACTTCCCTAGATATAATAAATGAAAAAATGTATAAATACTTCTCGATTTATTAAACAAGCATTCTACATTACATGGACTTTCTTACAAGAAATTGTCAGACAAGGTCAATCATTTTATTTGGTATAAATCAAGTTGAGTATGTTTATTTCTTAGTATTTGAACTGTCAGAGTTATTTTTATAATTTACCCAGTACAACCCTAAAACAAGTAAATAGTATTTTCCTAAACAATAGAAATCACCATCTATCTATCAATACACTGTAATTTGCACTGTCTTCATACAGTTTACTCGCTGTTTACATGTAGGAACATTTTCTTAATTCAAATTGATAGCCATGTTGATGTTTTCATAAGTGTTGTAAATGTATTGATAATCTACATGTTATTTTATTTTAAAATCTATATGCAAATTTATTTGTATGTCTACTGTAAAACTAAATGTCAATCTGTTTCTACATTCATTGTAAATCTATTTCAACTGTTTTAAGGGCTACATACTTTGTATTGTTATTGGATGAGCGAAACAATTATGAGAACGGAACCAAGGGATAAGCCCCACTTTTCCAGGAATTACAGGGTACATCAGCTAGTATATAAGCAAGCACACACACAATATCAAAACAAGGCAGTTAACTTACCACTTTTTGGGAGAGAAATAGAAGTTTCAAAATATTCTGGCCATGTTTGAATATTAGAGATAGAGATGCAATCAGTTGTACTTTCTCTTCCTTCCTGTTTATCTAAAAACAAAAGATTTCAGAGAAAAAAAAATTATAGAAAGAAATTTCCATCTTAATTAAAAAAATTAACATGAAGTTTGTTTTAGTTCTTGTCATAAAAATATATCAGAAAATTGTCCTAAAAATTCATTTTGTTACTAGCACTGGAACATCTCTGAAAACTGTGCCTTTGGATTTATTTGCATTCCCATTCCTGTCCAAGAGTTGATTCTCTCCAGATTTTCTCAAATGGCAGTTAAGCTTGTGAGGAATAACACACTGCAAGTAAGAGGCATCAACTGTCCCAACTCTTGCCTGCTATTGCCCTATCACTCAATGGAGACAGATATTAACAAAATTCTCCATCACCTTGAAGCCTTCTTCCCTGCCTATCCTCATTTAATGACAACTATTTGACTTTTGTAAAGCCAGATCTACTGGAAACCCTACTTGGGCCTTCACCTTCTAACAATGCCTACTTCAATGCAGACAGTACTGCCACTTATTCACCACCTTCTGAACTGAAACATCATCCAAACCCGATTCCATGAACAGACACCTCGTTAACACTCTCCACTGAGATCCTGTCATGTCTCCTTTAGCAACACAAAGACACAATCATGACAGATGATGAAAACATTGTACCAAGCCCACATGTAAATGCTATACAACTTTTACCACCAAAGTTGTCACAAATGCTAAGTGTTACAACCCTTAGCCTCAACAAAAATTGACCTTTCGCTTTGGGGCTAGAAGACACTTCAGCTCCAAACTGTAATAAGGAGTTTGAGCAAATTGTTTCTTGATCCTGGTCTGAGCACTAGAGTGGTTTACAACTCCAGCACAACAGAATCACTTCAGCCCAATAATCTCATTGGTTACTTTAGATTATACCAATATTAATAACTATAAATTCTTTTTCCTGTTTAAATCCAAATTCAAAAATTAACAGTTTCAATGAAGCAAAGAGACTTTAGAGAAATAATGAGAGAAATCCCTTGACCAGTAATCACTTACTATGTTTTGGGTGTTTCTTGTCTTCATAATCACCATTTTCTTCACGACCTAAGAAATAAACCAGCAATCTCTAACAATATTTCATCCACAACAATAATACTAATAATTTTATAGATATGAATATCAAAGAAAAACAATGATCATTTCTCACATATGAAAGAATAAAGAAAATTTAGGTGTTTTGTCCATGGACAATAAAATGGCTGCTATAAATACTGTGGTCTATTGCTGTCTATCCCTCACTTGATACCTCTACCACAACTCTCAATAAGTCACCCAATCAATTTCATGCAGCACATCATGGGTCAAGTCAGCCTAATAATGTCCCCCTCCTTTCAGACTGAAAGATTAACAATGCAGAAGAATAAATAAAGTCAAATAGCTGACCAAAGGATCAAATCTATCTTCAATGTACAAACCAAAATAGGAGCCTGTGTGGTCAGTCCATCTGCTAGAAATAGCAACTTAATCTCCCTTAAATCATACACCCTACCCTCATATATACAGGATAATGTAGTCTTGAATACATTATAACTTAGTTAAAGACTAGATGGTCATAGTTGGAATACTTTTGATCTTAGGCATACTGTATGGTTGTGTTGTTAAGTTCATTTCACATTCACATAATTATAGGTTCAATCTCATTGAATGACAACTTGATCAAATGGTAAATGCCCTTTCCCCATTTTCAACATGGGCAGTCCCACAGGTGCACTTGATCTAGCAATGTGCAAGGATGAGGCCCTGTCCCAATCAAAGTGGTTATAGCTGGTACCGGTAGGTTTTAATGTGAATGGTGTCACACATCCCAGAGGTGCATCCATCATCTCAACAACCAACTCCCCCAGGTATGCTGATCATAACTCTCTAAATGCCATCCAATCAGGACTGCTGCAACTAGTCACTGGATTCTGCCTAGCTCCAGCCAAGTAAGCTACAAGAGGCCAGAAGAGACCACAATCGAGATCCCAAAGAATCAGTAATCTAAATCAGCTATTACATTTGGTCAGTGAGACGTAAGCAGCTCAAAACAGTAACCATTGTGGAAAAAGGTGGTCAGTTTAGTACTTGGGAATAGCCCTAACCGTAGCTATATTCCAGAGTGGACTTTCTGAAATTCAAGGATGACCCGCCCACTTTCATGAACCCTGTATTTAATGACCCTCAAGGATGTCATTTGTTGTCTATGTTGTCCTGAAAAAGGGATGAGACAAAGTGGTTTACATCCTGGTCAGATCCAGGATTTTCAGCTTGTTAGTTTGCTCACATGTGGAAGGACCAATTCAGCATGGTTGCACCTACCCAAAATAGCTCCAGCCACAGATGTAAGCTCTCTTACCACAAGGTCATGTTTATTAAGAGAGCTTACACCTATGTTAAGACTCTTCTATAGTAGTCTTGCTTTAAATAATGCTTTGTGAGTGGAATTTGATAGACAGAAATTGTGCAGGAACCAGTCATATACACACTCAAAACACACACATAATGGTCTGGCCAAAAAATCCATTCTTTTTTTTTCAAACAAAAGTAAGACAAATTTTAAACACAAAGCACTTTATTCAATCAATGATATGATTACCATTTTGCTGTTTTCTGCTATCTTGTGGGCAGATCAAATTATTCCCTGTGCACAGAATTTCCTGTCTTTACAGGTGAAAAACTCATCCAAATGAATTCTTATAACCTCTTCAGAGGTGTAGGTCTGTACATTTAATGAGTTTTGAAAAGACCAAAACATGTGGAAATCTGAAGATGCAAGGTTAGGCAAATACAGCAAAACTTCTCAGCAAGCCCCAATAACTTCTGCTGTGTCTATAAAGAAATATGTAATCTGGCATTAATGTGATGAAACACAATGCCCTCACAATTAGCAAGTGCTGGACGCTTCTTGTGAATTGTAGATTTTAATTCATTCAGCTGGTCACAGTGCACATCCATCTTGCTTTAGAGACTGGTTGTAGTGATTCACCACACTTCTCCCTTGATCGTTTGCACTTAACATTGTCATAGATGATGATGATCCACTTTTTGTCCTCTGTCACCATTCTCTTCAAAAAAGGTTGTTTTCTTCACACATCTACAATGAACTGCAGATAGATATTCAAGTCATGTTCTCATCCATCAATTGATGTGAGACTTAAATATTGAACCTGCTGACATAACCAAGTTGATGCAAATAATCTTCAATGCTCAATTTTGATATCTGGAGAACATCTACAATCATCCTGGTCATATAACAGGAGTTGGTGTCGACTAATTCCATTTTATCACTGTTAATCTCACCTGGCAAGCCAGAGCAAAGACCGAAAGATTTCCTGATTGAAATCTTGAAAACCATTTCTGGCACATACACACACTGTAACAGCATCCTCTCTATACATGCATCTTGAAGGTTTCTACTACTCTCTTGCCTTTCTTCTGAACAGACTTTTTGGCCAACCCAAGATGATGCTGAGTCTCTGGAGATCTTCCTTAATCACATCCAGCTATCTGGTGTGGGACCTGCTATGAGGCCTCTTCCAGCCTGCAGCTACTACATCAAGTGGGTACAAGGTCCTGGTAAGATGATCTAATCAGAGGCAGAGGACATATCTGTACCAGGGAATGTGATGGGTAGCTATGAGTTGGCAGGCTGCAGGCTGATGCATGTGTGTATACAGTTCTTCATTGGAGTGAAAACTTTGAGAATACTTCTTGATGTGTGTCAATTACCCATGGTTGAAATTTCATCAACTTTGAAAATTTATGAATTTTCATGTGGGTTCTGCCCTCTTTAAGCCATCTCAAATTCAAACTAAACATATTGCATTATACCTGCCCTCATGCATTGAATCTAAGTTCCAAATATCATAAGGATCCATTCAGTAATTTTGGTCCATGAAATTGTATGAAACACACA
>JAOPJW010001865.1:64315042-64328624 GCA_027122535.1 Octopus maya | reverse complement strand
CACGTTAATTTCACGAGCAGGCTGTTCCGTTGATCGGATCAACTGGAACCCTCAACGTCGTAAGCGACGGAGTGCCAGCAACAAACAATATATTTGAATGTATGTTAATGGATGTAGGCACATATGTATAATCATGTGTGTTCATGGTTTTGTATGCACATCTCTATGTAGTTAAGTAAGTATGTACGCCTATTTGTTAGTATTTCTAAGTACATGGATTTACACACTTGCATGCATTTATACATATTTAAAAGTGTGCATATGAATGTATGTAGATATGTATGCACATGTTGTTTATGGTTTTGTATGCACCAATCTACTCTTGCCTGTCATTTTTTTTGTTTTTTGTTTTTTGTGTGCACTCACATTCAGTAATGCATGTAACCACATATGCCTGTGTTTGCATACATTTGTCCAGATATTTGTGTACATGCTATTGCATAGAATATGTTATTGTCCATATATGTCTTCCTGCAACCTTCTGCACTCAGACTGGCACATTAGCAACATGAATACGCTGTTTACATTTCTGCCAAGACCCGACAATTTGTCTGAATAATCAACAGTCAGATAAGATAACATATTTGATTGGGTGTAAAAGAAAGGAAAGTGCTTTACACTAAGACTGGCATGAAAACGAACCAAAGAACTTAAGCAAGACAAAAGAGATGATGGGTGGGGGAGTAGGTTTTCCAAGAAAGCAGGTCAAACTTAAGGGGTACAGTCTTCTGCTTTTAATAGGATATAACAGGTCATTCACAGGGGCTGGTCCATAAACACTCCTTCCCTGCCATATTATAAAAGTTGTTCATGTCAACATTTATCCACTAGTTGTGCTCATAGAACGATCCTCTCCCCAGCATCATCATCACTACTAACTTTGCCATAAATTGTATCAGAAACTGTGATTTTAGTTGGCTAGAGCAATCATTAACTATAACACTTTACAACAAATGTATACAAATGTTTGTTCTGGGAGTGGAGACAGAGCATGTTGTTCCAAAATGGATGTTAAACCTCAACATAATAATTATTAAATACTCTTTACTCTTTTACTCGTTTCAGTCATTTGACTGCGGCCATGATGGAGCACCACCTTTAGTTGAGCAAATCGACCCTGGGACTTATGCTTTGGAAGCCTAGTACTTATTCCATCAGTCTCTTTTTGCCGAACCGCTAAATTACGGGGATGTAAACACACCACCATCGGTTGTCAAGTGATGTTGTGGGGACAGACACAGGCACACAAACATATACACATATATATATACATATATCAGGCTTCTTTCAGTTTCCGTCTACCAAATCCACCCACAAGGCTTTGGTTAGCCCGAGGCTACAGTAGAAGACACTTGCCCAAGGTGCCACGCAGTGGGAATGAACCCTGAACCATGTGGTTGGTAAGCAAGCTACTTACCACACGGCCACTCCTGCGCCTATATTTATTTATTTCTGTTTTGTTTTCAGATGCTTTGATATTTTCAAAAAAATCCATGAAGTCACAGATAATGAGAAAGCAATATATAAGGTTTTGTTTTTTTTGTAAATTTTTTTTATATTCATTATTAAATCCTTGATTTTATATATGCTGATGATGGCTATGTTGTTCATTATTTCTTAATCGCCTATTCTCAGCATTTCCAGTGATAAGCTGATTATCTGACTATTTTATATACTCTGATTACACTTAATGATATTTATAGCTATTCTTGGTGATAAATTTGAGATATTTTTTCATTATCAAAAGCAGTGAGCTGAAAATCATTAATGTATTAGACAAAATTGCTTACCTGCATTAAGTTCTGAATTCAAATTCCACCAAGGTCAACTTTGTTTTTCATCCTTTTGGGTCAATAAAATAAAGTACCAGTACTTCAACTGACTTACCCCTCTGCTAAAGATTGCTGGCTTGGTGCCAAAATTTAAAAGGATATTTCTTCATGAACATTTCTGTTATTTTTCTTATGATCTAGCTAATGTAATCTTTTTTGCATGGGTCAACCATAAAACTTTAGTTCTAGATATTTTCTTGGTTTAGATTTTTCAGCAGGTTATCAATAATATAATTTTCCAATAGTCTTTATTTTTCTATTGTTGAAACAATAATATTTCTTACATGAAAGCATTTTATTCCATTTCTTAAATATTCTATTGAATTCCTATTTTTAACTATGGCCTTTTTCTTACTGTTTCTGTAATAAAATTGCTCGTTGGTGTTACAATGTTGTAACTTCATTTACTTTGATTTTCTATCCTTTGTTGCTTGTAGGATATCCTATCATTTTTTTTACCAACATCACTCTAGCTTTATTTCTCTATGTAATTTGTATCAATCCTCTTTTATATGTCACACTGTGGCTGCTTAGTAAAATTGCTCGTTGGTGTTACAATGTTGTAACTTCATTTACTTTGATTTTCTATCCTTCGTTGCTTGTAGGATATACCCTATCATTTCTTTTACCAACATCACTCTAGCTTTATTTCTCTATGTAATTTGTATCAATCCTCTTTTATATGTCACACTGTGGTTGCTGTCTATCAGATAACAGTATATTATGTGTATTATTCTGAGTTAATAGATAACAACTGTTAATATGTTTTATTCTTTACCGATGTTGACTAGGTAACCTATGATGTGATCCATGATTTCTGCAAAGACAATGTCAAATATCTTGAACTGAGAACTACACCAAGAGCGGAAATCAGCACTGGTATGACAAGAAGATCATATGTTGATTCAGTGCTTGCTGCCATAAAGGATTGTAAAACAGAAAATCTTGATATCGATGTTAGATTGCTATTGTCTATTGATAGGAAGACAAATCCTGACATTGCACAAGAAACTGTCAGTATTGCTGCTGAATTACAACAGAACTCTGATGGAATTGTTCTTGGAATTGATTTTAGTGGTGATCCAAAGGTCAGTTTATTTTTATTGTGAAACATTCATCTTAAATTAATGATGGTTTTAAATAAGTTACAGATAAATTTTACTACAGTAGTTGGCATTGAAAGCATTATTGTAACCAACCAGATAATGAAATGAGTTTTTGTATTTCAAGACGAAAGTTTAGCATCACCTAACCATACAGAACAAGGAATGGATAACAGGCTGGTGAAGAAAGTATTTTTCTAGTTAAATTCAAATTACAACAAACGGACTGGCTCATGTGCAGGCGACACAATTTCTGAGCGAGATCATTACCATTACCAGTGACCCTGAAGCTGTTTTTTTTTTTTTTGTGCGGGTGGCACATGAAATGCACCATTTTAAGCGTGGCCTTTGCCAGTACCGCCTGACTAGCCTTCGTGCGGGTGACACATAAAAGCACCCACTACACTCTCTAAGTGGTTGGCGTTAGGAAGGGCATCCAGCCGTAGAAACTCTGCCTGGTGTAGCCGTCTGGTTTCACCAGTCCTCAGTCAAATCGTCCAACCCATGCTAGCATGGAAAGCGGACGTTAAATGATGATGATGATGTAAATAAACAAACAAAGTTTGCTTTTAGAAGCGTTGAGTTGTCTTTTTAGAAAGTTAAAATCACTTCTTTATTTTTGTAGTATATGAGTGATAGTTGAAAATTGAGTAATGTTGATATGTTAGATACTAAATTGAGAACGAAGAGTCATAAACCATCATTAATTATGGCTGTCTTTATTGATCAAAACTGTTAATTTGATTGGATTTAGACTGCATCCAATCAGATGAATTAATCCTTTTACAACTCACAAGGAACAACTTCAAACCTTGATACCTTTATGCAAATGAACTGAGGTATGCAGCATCAAGTGCACTGTCTTGAGGCCACTACTTTTCATAATGGCCTTCTCAGATATGTCCTTATCTACACAGAGAGCCACCCTTGCATGCTATGCAGATGACACTAAAGTCTCACAGGTATACAAAACCCTGAAGATGACCCAAACCTGCAGTAAGAGTTGTGGGCTGATGGCAATTATGTGTTATTCAATGCTGGACGCTTCCAAGCCCTTCTCTGTTAGCAGACAGTTAAATGCAATGCAGATAAAAAATATATTATATCTGGAGGGATTGCAGTTTCAGAATCACAATTAATGACCCAAATACCACATGAGTAGTGAGGAATCCTTCTTTCTCTTCAGTCCCAGGATATGATATATCAATTACCAGGCAAGTTTTTGTTTTTTATTTTCACTACAACAATGTCAGTTTTTCAATATTTAATCTGATGGTCACATTGCATCCTACAGGATTTTGCAATCCTCATTTAGTCATACCTGTAATTTAAAGAGCCACCGTCTCAAACACTATCACACTGGTTTTAGCTGATGATTACATTTAGGGTACATGTGCCTGTGTCCTAATTAACCATTTACACGCTAATTCAATGTGAAAGCAGCTTAGTTAATTGAACAACTGGAATACTCGTAGACAAAAGCAATAAATTTGTGGAGCAATGGTTAGTGAAAAGGAATGCAATACATGTGGCTCAAAAAAGTAACTATTGATTTCTTAAGTGAGACACTTAATCCTAATTTTATGCTACAACTGAATATTGATCATACATATTGCTGTCCCCTCAAAAATATAGTCAAAACCATTTTGGTTTATGTTTCAATTTGATGGACAAGTAGAATTTACTAATTGAGTCATCAAGATTCTTGACAATGTTGACATTGACAGAAACCGTCAATTAATCAAATTAGTATTTTCAGATATTGTACAACTATTAATTTTGTTTTCAGATTAATGATGCCAGAGACTTTATACCAGTATTAAAGGATGCCAAGGCACGTGGCCTAAAGCTAGCAGTTCATATTGCTGAGGTTTATATATTTTTATTTTATATTTATATTTATATATCTTTTGTTGGATTGGCAAACATATATTTACACGTATTCTTTTGTGCAGGTTCCTTACTGATTTAAACACCAAAATCTCTAAAAGTAAAACATTTTCATTAAGACTCTTCATTTACCTTTCATGCTTGTATCCACGTTGTAATTAGTAGACTAGATCAAGTATATTCATTGAACATCTTAACAAGGAATTTTATTGTAGAGTCACTGCTATCGTCATTCAAATATTTTTCCCTGTGTTAAAGTTTGCTGTTAATTTATTCCTATATGTCTCATGATATTTAGGAGGTTAAGTTATTCTAATAACCATGTTATTTTTTTTATTTAAGTATTTCATTCTAAGACTTCTTTAGCCTATCTTTATTTTTGAATTCTATCAACTAGTATCAGTCTCACTACTACCTTTACCTACATATTAACAGTACTAACTCATATGATATTGACCACCAGCCTGCTCTTCTCATGTTTATACCTAGTCATTTCTATGGACACTGTCCAAGGAGTATCATTTTGCATTATATCTCTTGGGTTTTTATTGTGTTGAGTCAAAAGTTTTGCAATATTTTGATAACTTATTTTCTTTATTCATCAAGTTACAACAAAAGCAGTCTGGCATTTGTGTCTTGCTTTCTGCACTGGCAACACTTCACCAACCAAGATAGGATGGAAGCTTCAGTGAAGGAGTTCTTTGCCTTGAATGACAAGCACTGGTATCAGCATGGCATCAAAGAACTGGCAGAAAGGTGTCTTCAGAGAGTGCAACATGACTGCCTCTACTTTGAATGCTTTTGTTTTAACCTGACGAATAAAACAAATAAGTTACCTAAATGTTGCAAAACTTTAAACTTAACACAGTATTTCAAAGCACGATCAACCAAACTGGATGATTAAGAGAAGACTCTGCTGGGTGTCCACGTTAATCTTGAATTCTCCACTAAACTTGCCTCCCCTTACAAAATATTTGAATGATGATAGTTTGAAAACAATTATATTTTCATCTTTTTTATAAAGTCAGCTTTAATAGGATAAGTAGTTAACAAAGTTTGAATTTAATAGTTATCGCCAAGTCAACATGGCAGTCCAAAAAAATAGGACGAATACTGCCGTTGATTAGCTCCAAGATGCCATCGCCTCTAGCTAGACGCACAAACCTGTGTTCATTATAACCTTCGAACAGGGGAGGTCAGCCGCTTCCCCTTGCTGGTCTGGCATCTACAGATTAGTTTCGGGGTATTGCCCCTTGTCAATGCAGAGCAGCTGAACCCAGCAAGTTTGAATTATTTCCATAGTCATTACTGTTTTAAACTTTTGCTGCGTACAACATTTCAAACACAAAAAGCAAATTTGGACTGGGTTCATTTCAGATATTTTAATTAAAATGATCTCACTCTAACCAGGTACAAAATGCACCAGAATCGCAACAGCTTCTCCTTGTAGAACCAGATAGGATTGGTCATGGTACTTTCCTTCACCCACAAGTTGGTGGTACACAAGAAATGGTGGAGTTGGTCAAATCAAAAAATATTCCAATTGGTAAGTGAAAAAACAATTTATCTCAGTTTGGACTATTTAATTCTTTAAAATTAATATAGTAATTTTGCACATAATTCTTCCTGAATATAAATAAGTTATTCTGTGCTTTCCTTCAGAATGTTGCATAACGTCTAACCTGAAATCTGGTACTGTTGCAAGTACAGACAAACATCACTTTGGATTTTGGTACAGACAGAATCATCCAGTCATCATTGCAGTAAGTTAATAAATTCAAAAATTTTTGTTTTTAATTGCAAACAAAGAACAAAGGTTTAAATTTTTCTAGATCATCATCATCGTTTAATGTCCGCTTTCCATGCTAGCATGCGTTGGACGATTTGACTGAGGACTGGTGAAACCAGATGGCCACACCAGGCTCCAATCTGATTTGGCAGAGTTTCTACTGCTGGATGCCCTTCCTAACGCCAACCCCTCAGATTGTGTAGTGGGTGCTTTTATGTGCCACCATGCTCAAAATGGTGTATTTTATGCCATAGAGTTGGCATATTGTTAGCAGAGAAAAGGTAATTGAAGCAGTCAAAGTGATAGATGAACAACATGATGGTGATTTACATCTCAGTTTACACATCATTTCTTCTGTTAAAACTACTCCAAGTAGTGTCCCAACAGAAAGACCAGCCATTGAAGTTGAAAACGCATATATATATGAAAGAAAGCAGAAGGTCTATCAGGAACACCCAGTGATTGACTGGTATAGTAGTAGTATAATGAACAATTTTGTTTGTTGGCACTCCATCGAGGGTTCCAGTTGATTTGATCCGATCAACGGAACAGACAGCTCGTGCAAGTGGCTGAGCACTCCAAAGACACGTGTACCCTTAACGTAGTTCTTGGGGATATTCAGTGTGACAATGCTGGCCCTTTGAATTACAGGTACAAAGAGTGAGAAAGTTTTGGTGAAAGAGTACAGCAGGGTTTGCCACCATGCCCTGCCGGAGCCTCTAGGTGTTTTTGCTCAATAAACACTCACAATGCCCTGTCAGGGAATTGAAACTGCGATCCTATGACCGCGAGTCCACTGCCCTAACCACTGGGCCATTTCTGCAAAGGAGCAGTAATTATAGAGGCATTGAATTGTTGGACTGGGTTGTATAATTAATGGAAAAAGTTATAACACAACTGATTAAGAAGAAAATTAACTTAGGTGAGGTGTAATATTCCTAGTGATACAAATAGAGGGAAAATAATTAGGTAACAATAAGTCCCTATATTTAGCATTTGTTGACCTAGAGAAGGCTTTGACAGAGTTTCATTCTCTGTATTTGTGGAGGATCTTAAGGAAACTAGACATAAATGAATCACAGTGAGTCATTGGTGTCAGGAAGGGCATCCAGCCGTAGAAAACCATGTCAATTCAGACTGGATTCTGGTGCAGCCTTCCAGCCCGGGGAAAAGGACAAATAATTCATTCTAGTTTTTCTCACTGTACGATCATCTTTGATTTCACACAAGTCTAAAGCCATAGAATGGTAACTACTGCAAATCAAGCATAAGGTCTGTGTCTGAAGATAATGTGCAGGTAGTAGTGGTCTGATAAAAAATAACAGAAAAAATAAAGTCATAAAGGAACCATCACTAAATATTATCACTCCAAAATATGAAACAGCTTGAGGAAATGGAAATTTGTATGTTTTAATCTTATTTTTTGTATTTATTTCAGACTGATGGTGCAGGAATATTCAACACATACCTTTCAAAAGAATATAGCTTAGTTGTAGAGGCATTTTCTTTGACAAAAGAGAATGTTTGGGAACTTTCTTACAATTCCATTGATTATATTTTTGCCAATGAAGATACTAAAAATAGGCTTAAATTGAAATGGAAAGAAATCAAAGATTCAATTTAAAAATATTTTCCCCCTCATTTTGAAAGTAGCATAAAATAATTGTGAGGGCATGATGGTGGACTACTAAGTTCAAATGTTACAATTTATCCACCATTCTAATTAAAACAAATGCTCTCCAGTTCAGTGGTTAATGGTTTTAACAAATAAATCATTTATGCATTCAAAGAAGAATGCATGTGAACTGACATTATAGAATAGAGAAAAGCATTATAATCAAATAAAGCAATAATCTTTCACATCTTGTATTTCCTATGCCAAAATATTTGTTGGCGAGAATCAGGGGAAGCAATCCATGTATGTTTAAACGGAAATGGGGGAGGGATGGTGGGTGTAAAGGGTTTGCAAAATGGACGCTGTCTTTAGGATGTACACGAATCAATTAATAGTCTCCTCATTGTTATACGAACTTAAAAGAAGTTGTAATATTTAATTGTTATCAATACTATATGCATACCTTTTAGTCAGTGTATTTATCGTATAAACATTTATGCAATAAATGAGAACGAAAAGCTGTAGAGTCTGTGGTTGCCAAAGTAGCTGTTTAGAAAGAAAATAAAATGGTGATGAACTGACATGTTAATATTTCTATATTCCATTTCGTAGACAATAGCATCATTAGTTACAGATTGCCAATGGTACAATAGTAAGAATGACAAAAAAAATATCAAGACATTTTTGCATGAAAGTACCAGTTTATTGGTTACTTGGTATACATCAACACACACACAATAGGTTTCTACATAGTTTTCATTTACTAAATTCTACTAACAGGCATACCTCTCTCTTCCATTACTTTCGCAAACAGCAGTAACTTTCTTCAGCTGAATACACGTCATTGATTGGTTAAAATTACCTAAATATAACTTTAACATGAAATAACTTCTAAGATACAAAATTTTGTCAAAAACGTTAAGACACATTCAACCAGTATCCGAAGTTTCAAACTGTTTAGTAGTTAAAACAAAAAAATTTGTAACCGAGATTGAAAAGATCCCAAAAAGCTATCACGGATATATATATATATCTGTGTATACTTAGGCATATATATGTGCTTGCTTGTGCCTCCTGATCTTGAAAAGGTGTAATAATTAGAAACAAGTATCACCATAATATGTTGTGTCCTTCATTTCCAGTCTTCCATGAAAATATATCTGATCATGGAGAAACACTACCTCGCTTTGAAATGAGAGGGTTGGTGACAGAAAAGACATCCAACTTTAGAAAGTCTCAATAAATTCCATCTAATCCATGCAAGCATGGAAAGTGGACATTAAAACGATGGTGTCAGTGAGCAAAAAATTAAATTTATATATATCAAGTTGTCAGTTACAGACTATTCTTGCCACATGTACTGATCTGCATGGTTCTATTGGTACCTATTTACAACTACATTGACTGGGCTCTTGTCAGAGACACAGCACAATGTTGATGATGATGAAACTTGCTAAATAACTCTTAAATGTTTCAGTCATTTGACTGCGGCCATGCTGGAGCACGACCTTTAGCCGGGCAAATCAACCCCAGGACTTATTCTTTGTAAGCCTGGTACTTATTCTATTGGTCTCTTTTGCTGAACCGCTAATTTATGGGGACGCAAACACACCACCATTGGTTGTCAAGCGATGGTGGGGGGACAGACACACAAGCACATATATATATGACGGGCTTCTTTCAGTTTCCGTCTACCAAATCCACTCACATGGCTTTGGTTTGCCCAAGGTGTCGCACAGTGGGACTGAATCCAGAACCATGTGGTTTGTTAAGGTTAAAAATATTTATAATCCAAACTTATATTTTATTAGAATAGCTAAAGAGTTATCTTTGAATGCTTTTAAATCATGGTGATATAAGTTGGTTCAGTCAGATTAAGATGAAAGCATAAAAATAAAGGAGGAAAGTTCAGAGTCACAAAATTGATGGCTAAGGCTCACATCTGTTGATTTGAAACACAAAAGCTAAATGTAAACAAAGAGCGATGTTCATGCCTGAACAATTGTAAACTAGATTTATTACATAGTTGAAAATGCCAAAAGTTAAAATTAATCATCATCATCGTTTAACGTCCGCTTTCCATGCTAGCATGGGTTGGACGATTTGACTGAGGTCTGGTGAACCAGATGGCTACACCAGGCTCCAGTCTGATTTGGCAGAGTTTCTACAGCTGGATGCTCTTCCTAACGCCAACCACTCCGATACTAGTTTTTGAGGGGAGGAGGAAGTTGATTATATTGATTATATTGACCCCAGTACTTGACTGGTACTTATTCTATGAACTCTGGAAGAATAAAAGGCAAAGTTGACCTCAAGGGAATTTGAGCTCAGAATGTAAAGATGGACAGAATGCTCCTAAGCATTTTGTGTGGCATGCCAACAACTCTGCCATCTTGCATTACTACAGTCATAAGCCTTTCTAGTAAAGGCGCAAAGCTTAAAATTTTGGGGTAAGGGCTAGTCAGTTATATTGACCCCAGTACATAATTGGTTCTTATTTCATTGAACCCCCGAAAGGATGAAAGGCAAAGTTGACCTCAGCAGAATTTTGAACTCAAAAACATAAAGACCGATGAAATGCAACTAAGCATTTTGCCTGGTATGCTAACGATTCTGCCAGTTTGCTGCCTTAAATTACTACAGTAATAATAATAACCATACTGATAACAAAAAATATACAATGATAACAACAACATTTGGAGATGAGGGAAGATGAGCAAACGAAGAATCCTCTTCATCAGGCATGGACAACCTTTTTTGAGAAATGGACCAAAGGTAAAATGGATAATCATCAGGTGGGATGGATGTCTAAAATAATTCAAGGTAATTTTCATTGGCGTGCCATTCAGAAAGTTCTACAGGCCGCACTTTGCCTTTGACTGCTCTACATGGACACTTGACATGCTAGAAATAGTAGCCAATTTTCCTCAAATCACACCTTATCGTCTTCTAAAATGAAGGTCACATTGGACAATATAGTCCTAGATACACTACAGTGGTGTAGCAAGGATTCTCATTGTCTGGAGGGTGGGGCTGAAATGTAAAGACTATTTTGGCAGCCCCTGCACGTAAGAGACTTTTTTGGAATTGGATTTTCTACAGGGTGCATGTCCCTGCTTACCCCCAGCCTCAGTTTCTAGACATGAATGGTCCTGAGACCAAGGCCTCTGCCACAATTTTAAAGAAATGTGGTGGAAAACTAGCTCAGGAAGGCAGGGACACTACTCCTTGAGACCTCTTTCAGAGCCCCCTACCTATCCATGTAAAAAGAGGCAGATTGAAGTTCACTTGGCAGCAGACGTTTCAGGATAACTCGAAGACAGTCAGTGTTATATGGAATGGATATACAAAAGTACCAGCCAACTAAACCTTGTAGAGGAAGCTTGACATCTAAGGTGCTGAGCAGTGCAGGAGAATGAAACTGAAGCTAACGATGTATATTTTTGACTGTCATTGACCAAGGTACTATGTAGGGGGACTGAACCAGAAACCAAGTGATTGGAATGTAAAATGCTTTAATCATACAGCCATACTGAAACGTGTTCACTATATATTTCCTAAATGACAGGCACTGACTGAAATGTTGTATTGACACAAACATATCCAAAACAGCTGGCTTCTTCAGTATGAATTCTCAAGAGTCATTACAAAGCAGAAAGCACAAACAATGTGATAGCCATATACAATTGGTGCAAAAGTACTTCTGTCTATATTCTATGATCAAATGGAGATTATGAAGTAAGTTGGATATCATGTAGCTTTAAAATGAGTATAATTTAATCAGCTTTTCCAACATTTTGAAATACTGTGCTAAGTGAAGCATGCATGCACACACGCACACACACACACACACACACACACACACACACACACTTGTGCATGCAAAGACATTCAAACATACATACAAATGTATACACACACACTTAGAAATAAATATATTCACACATATCTGTGTTGGTGCCGCAAAAAACTGCACTGGTGCTAGTACTACATGTAAAGCATTGGTGCGGTTGTCATGTAAAAAAGTTCCCAGTACACTCTGTAAAGTGGTAGGCATTAGGAAGTGCATCCAGCCATAGAAAGCATACCAAAACAGACAACTGAAGCCTGGTGCAGCTCTGTGGATTGCTAACTCCATGTCAAACCATTCAATCCATGCCAGCATGGAAAAAGGACGTTAAATGATGACGATGATGATGATACATACAAACACATATTTAATGAAATAGTATCAGTACCACAGCCAATACTGGTACCAACACCACCACCAACAACAACTACAACAACAACAGCAGCAGCAGTAAGAATATCAGCAATAACAGCAGCAGCAGCAGTAGCTGAAGGATCAGAAATAACAACAGCAGCAATAACAACAGCAAAAACCTTGGTGGCATTTAGACTCAGAACATAAAGATAGATGAATGCCGCTAAGCATTTTGCCTAGCATGGTGATGATTCTGCCAGCTCACCGCCTTGTAAAATCATGTAATATTGATTTTGAAATTTTGGCACAAGGCCAGCAATTTCGTGGAAGGGGTGAAGTTGATTACATCAACCCAAGTGCTCAACTGGTACTTATTTTATCAACCCTGAAATGATGAAAGGCAAAGTTGACTTTGGCAGAATTTGAGCTCCAAACATATAGATAGACGAAATGCCGCTAAGCATTTGGCTCTGCATGGTAACAATTCTGCCAGCTTGCCACTTTGTGAAATCATGTGATATTGGTTTAAAATTTCTACGCTGTGGGTTCAATTCATACCATAACCTTTGCATTTCATCCTTTAGGTGTCAATAAATATACTATCAGTCAAGTATTGGTACAGACAGTTCGCATCTTCTCATTCTCCCTTTTGTATTTCTTTCTGACCAGATATGTAGCCTGACGCGGTTTACAACGTTTAGAAGTGCTAGAGATAAGCCGGACATTAAAACCCCACAAGTTTCTCTAAATATTTGGCAAGTTAAACTGTTCATCCTTACATCAATTTTTATTGAATTGCTAAGTAGTTGCTATTTCACAAGATTTTGTTATACTTGTAGCTACTGATACGATGTCATTGCAAGTGAAACAGTTAGGAAATATAGTTTATGGAGGAAAATATTTAGAAAATCAAAGTTGTCACATTATTAGTAATTAGAAAATTGTGTTTAACATGAAGGTTTATTCACATACTTACAAAAAAAAGCAAAAAAAAAAAGAAACAAGCATATTCACTCGCAACGTACATACGTAGGAAGATACACACACGCATACAGTCGTGCACAAAAAGCACAAAGCCATGCATGTATGCGTGTGTGGATGTGTGTATTTGTATGTGTTTGTATATGTGTACAGAGAGAAACAGACAGT
>JAOPJW010001865.1:64248837-64262523 GCA_027122535.1 Octopus maya | reverse complement strand
TTGAGGCACCAGAATTTAGTATGGTATTATCCATACAATTTCAAAGTAAGGTGATTAAAATCAAAATAAGCAACAAGGATATCCAGAGGTAATACAGTACGATCGTTTCATGCAACTCCATTTAATTGAACAATGTAATCATTGAAAGACCTCGGGACAGTGTGAAGCTAGCGTTTTATAGTGAGCTGCCGGTGCAAACTGGGGTTTAGAAGAGACTGTCTCATGTCACCTCATCTGAAGGCCGTGATTGGTTGGGTTGCATCTTGGTGTGCAATAGAGCAGGAGACAAATTGCGCCAATACCAGCCAATCAGAGTAGTGGACATAACAGGGTCCAAAGGTGTGGCTGAAGGCTAGCTGTTATCTACTACGTCCATATTCATGCATATATAACAGAGAGAGAAATTTCCCTTAAGTCGTTTGCTACAGTTGCATACATGTAGCCATTGTAGTTGTTGGGTCAAGTGGGCATTGTAGTCTTATCATTTGCAAAAGTTCTTTCTTTTTTCTTCTTTTCTTCATCAGATTTTCATTTCGGGTTTATGAAAAATGTCAGCTCAGCAGTTTAATTGTTTGTGAATTTAGATATATCAGGTTATCAGTTTAGCACACTAAGTCATTAGATAGGTTGCCCGTGAAGAACATGACAACACTAAAATTTAAATGAGTTTTCAAATACCTTAATATGCATCATTTATAAGTTACATGTGCATATCCAATAAATCAATTTTCTTTTTCTTAGTAATGCACAGTAATACTTCACATTATTTACTTTTCATTATTTTCTCACAAAGACCATTTACTAATTATGAAATTTGATTTACAATTATTTCTGTGCTTAGATCACTCCAAGTTTTCCAACAGATGTACAGCAGAAATATAACCCAATACCAATCAGTGAACTTGAAGAATCTTCTCAGGTATTAAACGGTTTTCACTCTTTGTACACAAATATTTGAGGATAACAAAGATTGGTGTTAACATGTTGCTGATATATTCCAGAAAGACTTCTGAAGACTGAACAAAGCAGGCTATTAATATGCAAAGAAGCACAAGTGAAAAATGTTGCTTGAAATAAAACAAATGAAACAGAAGTACACATTCCTACAGTGCAATACTTTTCTTTCCATGTTAGTCAGCTGGTGTATACTTGACATAATTTGTCTACTTTACAACAAAAGGAAACAAGTGTAGAGGACAGGCTAAGTCTCTAACTCTATTTTGCATACTGGAAGAAAATTAGCTTTCTACCAAGATCATATGCTCTTTCATCACATGCAAATGAAATTTACTGATTTACCATATCAACCAGACTATCAGATGTTGTTAGACATCACTGGTCACAATGCATTTCCAATTCTTTCTTTTCCCTCTTGGCCCATATTGTTTAATAAATCATCTTCCCATCGTCATAGAGGCCTTCCAGGTGGCTTTATCCAATCTTTTGACACCACTCAGCAACTGCACAAGATCTCTTGTTGTCTGTGGACTTCGCAACATGTTCAACCCAGTGGAACTTGTGTTTTCAGTATTCTGTGATCAAATCATTCACTTTGTTCCATTCTCAAATGATCCCATTTTGAGTATGCACTTGTAATGATATTCTAAGCATAGGTCTTTCAAATTTCATGAGTAGGATGAAGTTATTGAAGAGTCTAGCAGGTTTGGTCTCATCTAGCTTTGAGGTCAATGCTTTCCATCCTACTCTTATACTCATGAATTAAAATAAGAACATTAATAAACGAGTGAAGAACAAATATATAGTGTGTTTATTAATTTGGAAAAAAAAAAAAAAAAAAAAGAAAAAAAAAGAAAAAATTACCATCCCAAAATACAACAATAAGAATAAAACTGCTTTTATTACTACATACCTCCTTCAACAAACTTTTCACATGTTGATTGTCATGATAACCCTGACCTAACAGACCAAAGCATTTCAACCATAAGCATCCTTTATTCTGATGGTTTTCTAGAACTATATGATGTGTTGTTCTTTTTTAAGAGTGTAGGATGCTAGAGAGTTCTATTCCTAGAAAATCAAAAACTTACATAGAAAATTTATTGTTGGCTCGTATTTTATGTATTGACAGAATTGATAGAATGCCAGACAAAATGTTTGGTGGCATGTAATTTTGTAATTAAGTTCTGAATTAAAATCCTGCCAATAACAACTTAACCCTGAAAACCCTCTGGGATATTTTATCAAACCCTCTGGGATTGATAAAATAAACTAATAGCCAATTACTTGGGTCAGTTAATTGATCATAAACTTCACACCTAAATGAGTACTGATATTAGAAACTAATGCTTTACCTAAGCTAAAGATGTGTTCTACATAAACGACATGTTTTTTTTTCTGCTAATTTTCTTTTTATAATATTTTAGTTGAATAATTTTTAAAAAATTTTAATTACAATTTCTCTCTTTCATACCATTTTTTTTTTTTTTTGTAGCTTTCTTGGCGGAAAATTTTTCAAGCAGCTTTAGATCTCACTGGAAAGAATGTTACCATCAGAGATGATGAAGTTGTGGTTGTTGAATCACCAAAATACTTAAAAAATCTATTAGAATTGTTTAAAAATACAGAAGAACAGTAAGACAAATCATTTCAGAATATTTGAAAATATTTTTTCCGAAAAGTAGCTACCATATCCATTCTATTACACTTATGGATTCTAGAACTTACAGCTTTACTTAATCTCTTATTTTCTATAGAGATAGACTTCAATATTTGGAACCATACTTCAGTGTGTCCCATTCCATTGAAAGCAACCCAGCCTTTGTTCTATTGTTCTCACTTCTAAAATTTCAAATGTAATGGAGACTGCTATTAACAATGACAATCTCCAATACCTCGAATCTCTCTTTCTTCAGTGATCACCAGCATGGCTTCTGTAGAGCCACATCCACTGGGGACTACTCTCTTATGTCACTCACCAGTGGGCTCTCACTGAAATCCAGTGAAAGCAATGTTTTGAAACCTTCAACTGTATCTGGTATCCAAATCTTATATCAAAACTGTCTGCGACAAACTTTTGTCCAATTCCCCTGTCTTTGATCCATAGCTTACTGTCAGATTGTACTGTTGTGGAATGTACTGACAGAACTCTTTCTACCTAACTTTCAGTCAACTCTGGTGTCCCCCAGAGTTCTGTTTTATCCCCCACTCTCTTCCTTCTGTACATGAATGATCTACTGGTCAACATATTTAACAACTCCATTTATGTGATGGCATGACCCTTTATTCTTCCCCGGATATCTCATACCAAACCTGCATTGATTCCATAAACAGAAACTGGGAGAGAATTTTTCAGCGTATACCTCCACATGCAAAACATGGGTCTATTAAATGCATTAAATGCATCTGTTAATGTGGGCAGAAGAGGTCAATGTATTGGTATGAACATGTAACACAGCTGTATGGTGCTTGCAAGATGAAGAGAGTCATGATTTAATTGTTAGTGTAGGGCATTTATTGAAGAGAAAGATTATGAAAGTCATAGGAGATGATTGTGTCTCAGATCTTTTATTGTAATAATTTCTTAATATTCTCTACTTTTTTTTTGAAATTTCAAGTGACTTGATAGACTTTGTACTGATGAAGTTTTTAATGTCTAAAATTGATGCTATGCCAGATCCTTTCTATAAAATGTACCAAAACTATAAACATGTAAGTAAATTTATTCTTTGTTCACATTTCTATTATAAATGTATTACATATATTAAGCACAATTTTGTAGATACATGTATTTGATGAATATAGTAAAATATCAATTTTAGAGAAAACTCACATACAAACCCTTCAATTATATTGACCCTACTACTTGACTGATACTTATTTTGTTGACCCCGAAAAGTTGAAAAGCAGATGGAATTTGAACTTGGAATGTAAAGATGAATGAAATGCCAACAATTCCTTCAAAATGAAATGACCAAAATGTAATTCATAAGATAAGGTAACATAAATAATTCAGATTTCACAAACATAATTTGAAGAAGAGTACAGGGATAAGAATTTTATATTTTGGATTATCACCATTGAAACAATTTGGCTGAGTTAAAAAATCACTGCTTCGACTTTTAAGCCAGAGAGTAATCTGTTATATTCATACAGTTCTCTATGTGTGTTAATTGTTAGGTATTTAGAGCATTCATTGTCTACTTTAATTTGTAGGTATGTGTCAGAGGGGTCCAATTCAGAAAATGTCTTGCCATCGTTTAATTTCACAAACGTGCTTTTAGTATTAGTCAATTGATATTAATTTTTGTGGAGATTTAACTTACAACTCATTTTTTTTGTAATTATTTTTCACTGTCTGAAAAACTATTTCTTCTTATTAAAAGATAACTAGTGGTATCAGTGCAGACAACCGACCCCTGAGCTGTGTCCTGTTTGTTGGAAATCTAGTGCCAGGCGTAATTAGTAAAATCTATGCCAGACGATATTTTTCTGATGCCGATAAATATAAGGTAAGAAATGTTGGAGTTTATTATTAATTGCTCGTACCACAACACTAGAAATAACATCTGCTACTCCCTTCACCCATCTTAGTTTAACTCTGCTTAGAATTGTTAATTTGAGCTTCAGAGTTTTTTTTTTTTTCGTACAAGAATACAATAAAGAAAAAGAAACTACAGGCTGTAAACCAGCTCAATTAGTTAACCTAAGGAATATTTGCATTGATTTATGATCTATTATAAGTAGCAGCCAAGTCATTTTCAAATTACACTCTACTATACTAAAATGATATGCTAGATAATGTCATAAAACAGAATATTTCAAAGGAAACTGTTTGGTCAGGGATAGAAAAATACCTATAATCATAGACTTTTTCATCAGGGGTGAATGAGAAGAAAATAACGACAGAAAATTCTATCAACTGGATAAGAGTAAAACTTGATTTTAGAATAGTTTTATTTAAACTATGGAACAAGCAATACTGTAATTCAAAATTAGTGTTTCTTTATTTTAGATAGTGTCCATATGGCAAAGTTGTTTGAACAATGGATAGATAGTCATTCTGTATTTATTCTGGCTTTCTGCACTCTGAGTTCAAATCTTAGTAGGGTCAACTTTGCTTTTATATTTTCAGGTTTAATAATTGATTACCAGTCCTGGACTAAGGCATGAGTTTTCTCTTTCTCTATCTCTTGTCTTTCTTTTTGTCTCACT
The DNA here is from genome assembly GCA_027122535.1 of Octopus maya. Taxonomy (NCBI): domain Eukaryota; kingdom Metazoa; phylum Mollusca; class Cephalopoda; order Octopoda; family Octopodidae; genus Octopus; species Octopus maya. The sequence continues at coordinate 64,257,351 of JAOPJW010001865.1, read as the reverse complement.
CACTTTCTGGAAAAAATGGGCTTTGTTCAGATCAGGAGATGGATAGTCTATCAGGTCTAAAAATGTCCAAGGCATGTTGTATGTCAAAACAGTTCTCTACTGACTTCGTCAGGTGCTGAATGCCTTTGGCATGGAATGGCACAGCACATTCTAGATATGTTCAAATATTTCAATGATAAAGGCATATAAAAAAATTCTTCCATTTCTATAGAATATCCATGTTCCAAAGATGATCCATGCAGCTGTTATAAAGATGGTTTCACACATCCATTGGATGGATCAGGCCACAAAATGGGAAGCTCTAAAAAAGGTAATATATTTAATTCTATTTTCTATTCATTTAATTCTAACCTTAAGTCTATTTATGCTAATGACATTCATCTGAATACCAAAATATTAAAAATGAAACTTTAAAACTTGTAAGATTTTTTTACAATATTTCTATAGAAAACCATTATGTAAACTGATGAATATTTGGTGATCATTAGATTTATTAAATATGGTTTAAATATTTCAGTCCATGTTACAAATATATTATTATCTTTGTCATTACACCCAATAAAAAAAAATCTCTTTCAACCTGGTTATGCTTTAACTTGCAGCTAACAACCACCTTCCTCTTCAGCTGTTGTCCCTAACACAACTGTATGATCTATTCCCTTAAAACAAAAGTCATTGATTTTTATTCATACTACAAAATCACATGGGAATATATGAAATTTTTGTGTATATTGAAACAATATCTGCAGTATATGGAATGTGCTATGTATGTAGATCATAGTGAAATATTTAGCTAGCTATTTCAAAAATTTGATTATGAGGTGCATTCAAAAAAAGTATCTGACTTTATTTTTCTCCACCAAAATTAATACCACATGGGCAAAATCCTTTGGGTGGGAAGTGATGCCACCCATTCTGCACATGCAGGAAAATTTTCATGCTTGTAGTCTGCATCAGGTTCCAGCTGTTACACCTAGATTTCATTTTGTCACAAGATGACTAAACGTAGAGATATTGCATCAAATGTTTTGAAAAGCTTGGTGATACTCAAGCTCAAACCATCCAGAAGATTCAGCTGATTTTAGGTGGCAATGATGCCATTAGTAAAACTCAGGTTAAAGAGTGGTACAACTGTTTCAAGCAAGGCCATACCTCAGTAGAGAGTGAGGCATGCTCAGGCAGGCCATCCACAAGCCAAAACAAAGAGCCAATTGAGAAGGCTTAGTGAATAGTCATAGGAGACCATTGTGTAACATCCATGGCTCAGGAAGTGGGAAGAAGCAGAGAATCTGTGTATTCTATTTTAATGGAAGATTTGTGCTTGCAGAAAGTGTCAACAAAATTTACCCCCAAGGTGCTGGCAGAGCAGCAGAAGCAACTCCACATGGAGATCACTCATGACAACCTAGACTGTGCAAATCATGACCCAAACTTCATGAAGGCCATCATCACTGGTGATGAGACATGGGTTTATGGTTTTAATGTGGAAACCAAGCTCCAGTCCTCCCAATGGAAGCATTCATCACCGCTAAGGCCCGGAAGAGCATGACAGGTTTGTAGCAATGTGAAGGCAATATTGACCTGCATCCTTGACTTCCATCATGAATATGCACCAAAAGGCCAAACAACCAATAAGGTTATACATTGCCTTCTTGATCCAGTGCATCTAAAGCATGACATGTGATTCATGAAGAATTGACAACTTCATCACAACAATACAGCTCATTCCACCCACATAATCGAAGCTCTTCTGGTCAAGAACAGTACACCACTTGTTCAACAGGCTCTCTACTCTCTCAACTTGGCACTGCATGACTTCTAGCTCTTCCCCAAACTGAAATCTATACTGAAAGGGAAGCAATTTGAGTCACGAGAGGAAATTATGAGAAAAACGATGGCAGAGCTCCACATCATTCCATTGATGTTCCAGGGGTATTGCCAGCAGTGGCTCAACCACTGGGAGAAGTTTGTGAATTCCCAAAAGGATTAAATGAAATTTGCGGAATATACAAAATTGTTTTTTTTTTTATACTCAAAGGCTGGGTACTTTTTGAATGCACCTTGCTTAGTGGTATAACAGCATCAAACTAATATCACCTGAATAAACCACACTTTTTCTAAATTACAACTTTAATATATATTGATTCTTCTGTTGCTGATGATAACAAAATTGAAAATATTGGTGTCATAAAATGTATTTATTTTCAGCTTTACAGCATGTTACAAATGATTGGTAGTGATGAAAATCTTAGTGCAGATCCCTTTATTGAGCAGGTAACATATACATTTTTTTATAGCAACTGAAATTTTAGCTTTTGTTATGAAATATTCGATTTTAAAGATTAAGAAGAAATATTCATAATAAAAATAGGTATTCTCATTTTTAGTATTAGTTGCAGTTCTCCCCTCCATCAGTAGAATGGATATGCATGAAGTAAAACCATACAATGAACCTTGATTGCATTTCAGACAACTTAACTATACCCAGTTCTGCTTCCCTATAAGGAAATCATTCCTTGCTCATATTTTCACTGCGAATAGTAACATACTATCAGTAACATATATACAAGCAATTCAAACCAAACTTACTGATCTCGTCCACTTATGATGATTGTTTTGTGTAGAAAAGTGTGAAAAGACTGTGCATTCTCCAGCAAAAAAATTCCTGACTAAAGTATAGAAAACTACAACCCATAAAATAGTGCTCTTTTTTGTTGTTGTAACTGATGAAATGCAATAAAATTTCATTAAATGGTTGAACTTTAAATATATTTTTGTTTAAATTTAGTTTCAGTTCAATGAAAACTTCATGAGTAATTTGTTTACAATTGACAAATATAAGTTTATACAAACATTCAGCAAACTGAGAGAAATTAATTCAAGAGGAAGGTAAGTAATATCTACAAATTTTTTAGTTGATAATTTGTCTTCGTCTTGTATTAATATTGACATGGAATAATTTGTGTAAGATATATTAGATCTATCTTCAGATATACACCAATTTTGTGTTTCACTGAGAGAGAGAGAGAGAAGAGAGAAAGAGAAGAGAGGAGAGAGAGAGAGAAAGAGAGGAGAGAAAGAGAAGAGAGAGAGAAAGAGAGGAGAGAGAGAGAGAGATCTTCAAAAATTTGATGTGAATTAAGTGAGATTTAATTCCATAATCTATATTCCCATATGATTGTAAGCTTGTGTAGCATGTATTTATTTTATCAACGTTTATCTAGGATATCTGATAGACATATTACATTGAATTTAAGAAAGTCATAAAATGTTCATAGTGTCAGTTGGTCATGCATAAGAATACAGCTAGAAAGTGTAACAATAGTTGCTTCTGATAAGAAGCTATGGAAGAAGTGTATGGCACTTCCAAGAATAGTAGATAGAGATGAATGGATGGAAATTTTGTCAAAAAAAATTTTTTATTGCAGTTGTGAAATTCTTATTTGGAAAAGTTTCTTTTTATTTACTATTTATTTTCTGTTTATTTATGTAGATGGTCAATGGATTCCCATCCGTTTGAAATAAAAGCTTTATACACACCTGAGCAGAATTCTATTTGTGAGTTGATATTAATGGAATTTGTTATCCTGAAATTCTAAATAAGAGTGTAAGCTTAAGATTTTACGATACAGAAATGGAATCATTCTGTATTATAAAATTCATTCATATCTTTCTTAACAGTGCAAGTAAAGTGAAGTGACTCAATAAGAAATTGAAACCAGATTCTAACTAGGACTCATCAAGAGCTTCTTTAAGATGATCATCTCATAATTCATGCAAATATTTTTTTTTATACTAATCTTGAATGATATCACTCTTTCTTTATGAAAATGTGAAAAATTTAGTGCAAGGTCATTTTTAACAAATATTCTAAATGTTATTTCTAAATAAATCTGTAACTCATGTAGGCTTAACAAGAAACGATTAAAAATACTCAGATAACATACCAAAAAGCAAATTATTTAATAATGTATATCAAAATATATTTAACTTTGCAATGAAGTAATTTTAACTTAAAATTCATGAATTAGCTTTTTCTTAATCACTTAAAATTCCAGCATCCATTTTCTCATTCATTCATAACTCTTTTGGTGTCAGTAGTGCAGTATTTCCCTTTAGAATATATTAACTTTCTTATCATATGTACATACATATAGAGTGCATCAGTGTTTTCAGGACACCTCTTTCAAGAACTCTAACTTTTCTCCAAATGTTTTTACTTACTTTTCTGATAAATAGCATCAAAGATCAGACTGACTCAACAAAGGAAAATGCACAATGTAATCACTGCCTTAAAAGCACAGATAGCTTGCTCCTTGAAAGTCACCTGATCCTTTGTTGTTAAAGTTCAAAATGATCTGGAAGCTGCTGATGGGAGTCCAGCAGCTAAATGCAAAATGCATTCACAGGGTCCTAAATACCATCATAACACATAATTCAATCCAAGAAATAATTGATAACCCCTCCTCATCTCCACCAGCAGCAGCAACAGCAGAAAGTCAATCAGAGCCATTGCAAAGGACCTCAAAGTTTAAGAATGTATCATCAGAAGAGTTGTGCATAAGGATATTTGCTACATATCGAATAATATGATGTGGAGGGGTTAGTTTATGTCAGATGTGACAGAGTCATTCGATTGGCACAAAATTCTAGCTAAGGAAGTTAAAATACCAAGAGGCTGGAATGCTTTGTTTTTTCTCCAATGGAAAAAAAAACTTTGATCAAGACTAAAAGATAAACCAAAGGAATGACATATGGTTATGCAGAGACTGAATAAGGTTCCATTGATCATGCATTACTAATTTCGGAGCAACTTTGATGGATCTGGGAGTTGTCAGCAATGAGGGAGATGTCATGTCTCTTCTGTTTTTGGCACAAGGCTTAAGAGTCAATGCCACTGTCAACACAGAAATGTTGGAGAAAGTTGAAAGGCCTTGGATAGACAGAGCACACAATGGATCACCATATGTCTTACAACTGGATTCTGCACCATCTCACAAAACCAGGACAACCCAACATGGATACGTGTCAGTCTCCATGATCACGTTCTCCCAGACACATGGCTTCCTAGCTCATCAGACCTTAATCAACATGGCCTCCTAGCTCATCAGACCTTAATCAAATGTATGGAACAGAATTGAGAGAGAGGCAAGTTAACACTCCCATAACACCATACCATCTCTCAAGTCTATAACCAGCACTATGTCCAAAATCAATAAAGATAATTTATTTAGGATGTCAAAGTTCCGACCCTGCATTGAAGCAACCATTAATGCTAACAATGGATTCATTAAATAGGTGTGATAAAGGGATTCTCATGATTATACAAATAATCAATTTGTTTTCAAATACAGGTTTTCTTTGATGAGCTATGCATCTTTTTCTAAATCCATACAAATGACCTCCAAAACTGATGCACCCTGTATATTTAAGTGTTTGCAATGTATTTTCTCTCTTTCTCTCTCATAACTTTTTCGTGTGCAATTATATAGTTTCTCTTATAATGTATTTAGGCAGTGTATGGTCTTAAGTAAAAAAAAAAAACTTCAAGCATTATTTTCTAGTCCCTAAGTAAGCCTTTTCAATCTTTTTCTAAATCTAGTTGACCTTGGATATTTGAGGATCTGGGTAAATGGTGGTTCAGCTGAATGGTAATACTTGATTTGTGCAGCTGATGATGGGCAAGGGCAATTTGCCTATAGGCAAACACCCCTGCAAATCCTCTTCTTTGCAGATGTTAAATGCTGTCTCCCAGCTCCCTACTCACTCTTTCTATCCCCTCTGCATACTTAGAGCAGCTCCAGTGAATGTAGGCCCATTGAAAAGTAGTTCTAGTGAGACTGTTGAAATGCTAGAATAGAGGAATGTAGATGTGTGTTGCATGCAAGAAAATGAAGGGGAGCTCCATCTTACTTCACCTATGTGGTGTCTGACCTCACAGGCAAAGAACATAGAAATAAAAAAAAATGAGAAGGCAACAGTGATGGTGTAGAGGGTGTGGGCATAATTTTGGCTGAGAATGGGTTGATAAAATGATTAAGGTAGTCAAAGTGTGCAACAGTTTAGACTAGCCTTGAAAAATATACAACAGCAACTATTATTTCCAACAATCCATCAATCCATCCATCTGTCAGTCTGTCTGTCTGTCTGTCTGTGTCTACATTATCACATAGTTTTAGTGAACTAATTAATATTCATCATCATCATTATTTAATGTACGTTTTCCATACTCTTATAGGCTGCACAGTTTGACAGGAGCCAACAAACCAAAAACTGTGCCAAATGCCAATGTTTGTTTTGACATGGTTTCAATAGCTGGATGCCCTCCTTAATGCCAACTACTTTACAGAATTTACTGTGGGCTTTTTACATGGCATCAGGACTAGTGAGGTCACTAAAATTCTATGTAATAGATTTGCCAATTTTGATAAAAATCTAAGTAAATTTGAAACTTATCTGATTGTTCAATGTATTTTCTTACTTTGTCTTTGACATTCACTTCTGAAAATGTTTTACAAGAGAAATTTCGCAGTCACACTAAATGTGATGTCATGTACAGAATTAATTATTTTTGTTTCATATTGCATTGTAGTTACAAAATTAATTTCTATTAACAATTATACAATTTTAACAAAATAAACTTAGAAAGTATTTTCAATCTTCTTTAGGAAAGATACAAGTTTAATATTAAAATTTGTTTCCAATAGATATCCCAGCAGTCATGTTCCAGTTACCACTTTTCCATGACGACCTGCCTTTGTAAGTTTTTTTGTTAAATTTTCAATCATGCTCCTCCTTATTATCACTATTCCTGCCTCTTGTTCTATTAAAATCTCTTGATGCTATATTCTTCTTATTTGTTGAATCTGAAGACAAGATTCAACAATTAGGAAAAATATCCTAATCTTTCTATATATCTCACCTTGCTCCCTCTCCCCACTCTCTCTCCTTCTCTCTCCTGGATTATGGAGAGTAGAAACAGCTAGAGAACTGCCATACATAAAAAGAAAGATATATAGAAAAAGAGAGGAGAGTGCTATCAATGATGGCTGTGGTTTGACAACTGGATCAAACGATATTGCAGTCATACTCTATTAGCAGTGTTTGCTTTTTTCAAAGGCAGTTGGTGGGGAAAGGAGAAGCACCAGCACCCCAGGCTAAAGTAGGTCTTCACCCATGTAAGGTGTTGTTATCTGTTTGGTGGGATATGAAAGGTTTAGACCACTTTGAACTTTTAAACCCAAACCAAACGATGACAAAGGAGATCTACTGTGAGCAGCTTGAGCAGCTTAAGTCAGCGCAAGAAGAAAAATGACCATCTTTAGTTTCAAGATGTATACTTTCCAGACTGTATACTTTGTACTGTACCTTCTTTTACAGTTAGATAATTCAAGCAACTTGATGCAGAATGCATTTGCCATGCAGCATTGGTAACCTAATATTGGCTAGCAACCCTTTCACAGAGTGACATCCAAATAACTTGATCAGTTGATAGTCTCACAGGAACCATAATACCAAGTAGACCAATTAGCTTATTATGAATATCAAAACAAAAGTGTGAAATATTTTTTTCTCTTTCTGTTTTAGAGCAATGCAGTTTGGAGCTTTAGGATCTGTGGTTGGCCATGCTTATATACATTCACTGGATCTTCAAGGTATTTTATAATTTTAAACTCTTTATATATTCCATTAATATTTATCTACTATATCTATCAGTGTTGGCAATCATGAACCATCACCCTTCTTGTCTCATGCACAACTTGGCACCTTTTTTGCATTCATTTTCTAGAAAGCTAGTAAAGTAAACGCAATTTCAATAACCAGTGAGAATGTCAGTATTTTCAAATTTTCAAAAGAATATTCCCAGTTTCCTTATATAAATATTTATGAAGTTGCTTTCTGTGATATCTCTTTAAAGGATCACAGTTTGATGATAATGGTAATATGAAAAACTGGTGGTCAGAACAGACTAAGAGAAACTTCTTAAAAGAAGCTGACGCTTTAAATTCAGATCCTATAAAGGTAAGATATTTTGTACATATGGAATGAATATCTTTGACACTTTAACAGTACTGTCATCTGAATGTACTGGGTTGGCAACTAAGTTCCTACCATTTAAAAAAATTTTGGAATCTATTTTTTTTCTTTTTTTTAGTTAAATTTATTTAATTTTTGTTTATTTTCAGAAAAATAAGCATTTTCAACACCTCCTTCTTTTGGCTTTTAATCAAGGTTCTTATAAGACTGCAAAATCTACTTGTGACATTTGTGCTGTGTATGGAGAGGGTGCCATAGCTGAAAGAACCGTTCGTGATTGGTATGCTAAGTTAAAAAATGGAAATTTTGACCTCAAAAACGCACCTCGTTCTGTTCGTCCAGTGGAGTTCAATGAAGAGCAATTAAATCATCTTTTGCACGAAAATTCTTGCCAGATGAGAAGGGAACTGGCAGAGAAAATGGAATGCTCCCACACTGCTATAGAGAAGCATCTTCACTCGATGGGAAAGGTTCAGA
>JAOPJW010001865.1:52532537-52543888 GCA_027122535.1 Octopus maya | reverse complement strand
ATCAGTTAAGGTAAGAAGCCATGAGAGCCACTTCCTAGTACTGCATCAGGGTATTATGATTATTATTATTTTTTTTTTTTTTTTTTTTTTTTTATTATGAGGGTGACAAGTTGACCGAATCATTTGCAAGCTGGGCAAAGTGCTTAGCAGCATTTCTTCTGTCTTTACATTCTGAGTTTAAATTCTGCCGAGGTTGGCTTTGTTCTTCATCATTTTGAGGTCAATAAAATAAGTACCAGTTGAGAACAGGGGCTGATGTAATCGAATTAACCACTTCCCTGGAATTGATGGTTTTATGCCAAAATTTAAAATCATCATCATCACCATCATCACCATCATCATCATCGTCATCATTATTATTAGAGTTGTTTTTGCAATTAATATTATTGGTTCTTAAAGCATACACTTGTGTCACTTTCACTCAAAAATTTTAGCCATATAGATGGCATGATCAAATGAAGTTTTCTTTGGGGCACTTTCTAAAAGTATTAGAATAGCCTGAGAAAAAAAAAACTGCCATTGATATGCAGATGCATATTAAAAAAAGTTGGTTTGTTCAGAATTTTGTTTTATTTATTTACATGCTCAATAGTTTTGTTTTTACTGCCAAACGGAATTTAAGACACTATATATTGCAGCAGCTAACAACACAAATAAAATAGACAACTGAATGAACAAAAAGAGGTAAAAGTGTAGATTCAAATAATTAAATTTTTTTAAAAAACCATTCCAAACAGTCTAGCAGGTAGTTTTGAAGATAGCAACATAAAACAAGAGCAGTGGTGACATTTGTGTGTTAAATCACTCATATAGAATATATTGATTTACTTATTTGGAAAACTAGAAATTCTGAGATTTTACATTTTAGGTTCTTTTTACCCATAAGTAAGTCTAATTGTCATCATCCTCATCATCATTATCATTATCATTGTTGTCGTCATCATCATCATCATTTTCATCATCATTGTCATTGTCATCATTAAGGAAAAAAATTGGCAGAGTCATTAATACACTGGATGCAATGACTGCCATATGTGTTCTGCAGATAAATCTTACTAAGGTCATAAGTTCAATCTCTGCTTTAGGTGGTGTGCTGAGTTCTCAAGCAAGGTATATATTTTTTTTTCATATTTCCATAGCTCACTCAAATGAAATGAATACCAGCTATATACTGTTAGTGTAGTCCTGTCTCTCTCCTCCTCTAGCTGTCACATCCTAAATTTTCCACTGGGTCAAAGGTCAAAGATCTGCTTACATACCTTAAATACCTTCAGCAGTCAGCAACAGTATGGTAAATGCTTCCAACTTATTTTTTATTCCAAATAATACCTATGTTTATTGGTGGAACAGCAAAATGATCGAATCTCCCCCCACTTGTTTTATGTTGCTATTTGCATGTGGTTGGTAAATAACTCTAGAAACAAGTGTACTTAAGTATTTTTTTATGATCTCATTTGAAACTTTAGCTAAGCTTCTTAATGCTTTTGGAAAGCAGTTATACTGTCACGGGTCTTTAAATACTAGTCTGCTGCAGCATATATCTTTGGCACAAGAACATATAAAGAAAAAAGTTTTGGAAACTGGCATTATCTCCTATTTTTTGTTTGTTTTTTATAGATATCATGTATCTGTTTTATTGATATTCTCTCTTTCCCTTTTTTTTTGCTTTTTTCTTTTCATTTTCATTGAGCCCATAATTCGAATCTTACACCTAAGGTCTAGCTATTTTATGATATAGTCTTGCCTCCTTGTCCATTACATCAATATCAGTTCTCCTACTCTTAATGATATAGGTCATATTGGATGTTGAAATTCCCAAGAATTTTGTTATCTTTAGACTCAATTATAAGAGAAAGCTGGTGATCAAACCATTTATCTGCCATTTCTAAGTTATAATTTCCAAGTAATTTCCAGCAGAAAATCCATGAGATATTATATTGCTTCTGTGGCAGCTTAGTACATTCACTTACCAAATGTACTATACTTTCCCCATTTTACCAAACATTCTATGTAACGATAATTAACTGACCATTGATTTTCGAGTCTTTCAATCTTAATTAAGTCGTTCTTTATTTACTTTATAATTCCTCCAATATCCTTTAAAGTAGATAAAGCTACTGCAACACCAGTTAGAGAGAGTATATCAAACAATGGTACTTTTAAGAAGGGGTACTATAATAAAAGAGAGACAAATAGTTCTTCTCTACGTTTTAAGATGTAGGAGTAGTTGCTTATGTATGTCTAATGCACAAATCAACAAAACAGATATTTGTATTCTGTGAGATTTGTGATACATGAATGTACTGGCATAGCTCCATTAAAAAATCCTATGTTTGGTGAGCTTGTCTTGGGTTAATGGAGAAGCATAGGCAAGTGGTGGTGGTGGTGATGTGTGTTGTTGCTGTAGCTGTTGTTGTTAGTGGTGGTGGTGAGCGTTGTTGTTGTTGGCGGTGGTGGTGGTGTGGTGAGTTTGTTGTTGTAGTCGTTGGTGTAGTTTTTGGTGATGGTGGTGTAAGTGCTGGAGTTGGTGCTGCTGGTGATAATGACAATGACAATGAAAATGATGATGATACATAATGTCACAAATTTCATTGAAGATGCATTCAAATAACAATACCCACACATGTTTAGCTTTTACATTATTCTATCAATCCCAGAATGCTGAAAGAAATAGCCATTCATTGCTGGCCTTGAGCTCAGTCTGCAACTAAAGAATCTATTGTATTCTTTTCAATATTCTATGAATTCTAAAGTGGTGAGGTGGTAGAATTGTTAGCACCCTCAGCAAAAGGTTTAATGGCATTTCATCCATCCTTATATCCCATGTTCAAATTCTGCCAAGGTGAACTTTGCCTGTCATCCTTTCAGGTTTGTTATAATAAATACTATTTGAAATCTGGGGGTTGATGTAATCAACTTATCCCCATCCCTGAAATTGCAGACCTTGTGCCAAAATTTGAAATCAATATTCTATGGATTCTATCAATCAGCCACCAGTCTCAGCACATCTCTCAGTTTAACAGTTCCATCTGAGTCCTGCCTGTCTTTAGCAGGGTTTTCTCTGTTGCAAGTATTTAGAGCAAACCAACAACTACGTTTCCCTTAATGATGTCCATATTTGTACTTGTAGCTTCAGATTTTGCAAGGAGTTAGTAAGGAACTTCAAAGAACATAAAAACTGACATTCTTCTGATGAATAAATTATAAAAAAAAGAGAAAAGGAAAACCAAAACATGAAAAGAAACCTGACTCATGTTGAGTATCATTCACATTACATTAAAAGAAGAATTATCGAATGACAAAAAAAAGGGAAAAATTCCTCCATTGATGTCAATATTTTCTGAATTTAATTTGTTTTCTGGTGACACAATGTCTACAATCAGTTTTCTTATATTTCCTGCTACATGTATTATTTCCAAGCATTCTCTTCCATCCTATTTGAAACACACCAGAAACCATTTTTGTTTTATAATCAAAAATTACCATTGCATGGTTTGTCTACCATTTTGGTATATAAATTCTATAGTATTAAATATCTCAATAATCATGTCTCTCTGATCTCTCAGATTTCTATGCATATTTATTTCTATGATTTGCTTATATTGCCAATAAACAGCTGCCACATCAATGGTAAACATGGAATTGGTTTGCTGTTATGAGTCGCATTGCCTTTGTTTATATCTTTCATATATTGAATAGTTCTACCTTATGTTCCTCTGTTCTGATAATGGTTCTTTGTTACATAATACATGTTTTAATTGTTCTGATACTCTTCTGTGGCAAAAAACAGAAGGTTAGATCTTTAACCCTTTAGCATTTAAACCGGCCACCTCTGGCCAAAGTATTCTGCCTGTTTATGTTCAAACTGGCCAGATCTGGCCTCTCACACCAACCTTACAATATCACTTTAAAAATTAACAGCTACCTCATCAAGATCTCATAGCTACAAGATAATGCATGATTAGTTCAAAATTATGTGGATAAAAAAGCATTAATTTTGGCAGAATAATGCGAACACTAAAGGGTTAAAGTATAGAGGAGTCAGTGTCTAGATATAGATTAACAAAAACACAAAATGTTTAATCTAACTTTTTATTCATTATTCATTTTTAAGAAATTCCTGAAAATTCAACCGCAGGCAATTTCAGTAATTGAGTTATCGCGTCAATATTTTTACAGATGACAAATTTGATGATGAGGAAAAAAAAAAGTCTTTTAGCAGGAAAAATAAAATTAATTGTTTTATAAATATTGTCTTTGATTCACTTACTCTTGTGAATACCTAAATGTGAATGCATGTGCGTTTTTTGGGGGAGAATGGTTTACCACAGATGTCACATTGACAAACTTTTCCCCAAAATAGTTACCACAGGTATTGGAATATTAAGGCTTCTTTCTTTTATGTGCCCACTTGTGTTTAGTTAAGGTACCACTCTGAGTGAATGATTTACCGCAGACGTCACAATGATATGGCTTCTCCCCTGTATGAGTACGTTTGTGACTAATCAAACCGCTATTTCTAAAAAATGATTCACCACAGATATCACAGTGGTGTGGTTTCCCCTCAGTGTGAATACGTAAGTGATAAGTCAACTGACTATTATAGAAGAATGATTTACCACAGGTATCACAATGGTATGGATTCTCTCCTGTATGAATACTTTTGTGACAAGCTAAAGTGCTATTTCGAGAAAACGATTTACCACAAATAGCACAATAATACGGTTTTTCCCCAGTATGAATACGTTTGTGACGACTCAAATGGCTGCTTGAAGAAAATAAGTTACCACAAATATCACAATGATATGGCTTCTCTCCTGTATGTGTATGTTTGTGTCTTGTCAGGTCTCCAGTTCGAGAGAATGATTTATCACATATATCACAATGATATGGTTTCTCTCCAGTATGGATATGCTTGTGACAAGTCAAATAATTATTTGTAGAGAATGATTTACCACAAATATCACAATTATATGGCTTCTCTCCAGTATGAATATGTTTGTGACGAATTAAGTTACTATTTTCAGAGAATGATTTACTACAAATATCGCAATGATATGGCTTTTCTCCTGTATGTGTGTGTTTGTGTTTATTCAAGTCACTACTTTCAGGGAATGATTTACCACAGATATCACACTGATATGGTTTTCCTCCAGTATGAATATATTTGTGACGAGTCAGATGTTTCTTCTCAGGGAATGCTTTACCACAAATATCACAATGATATGGCTTCTCTCCAGTATGTGTATATTTGTGCCTAGTCAAATCCCCACTCTGAGAGAATGATTTACCACAGATATCACAATGATATGGCTTTTCTCCAGTATGAATACGTTTGTGACAAATCAATTGACTATTTGTAGAGAATGATTTACCACAGGTGTCACAATGATATGGCTTCTCTCCTGTATGTGTAAGTTTGTGTTTAGTCAAGGCACCGCTTTCAGGGAATGATTTACCACAGATTTCACAATGATATGGCTTCTCTCCTGTATGTATACGCCTGTGTATAGTCAAATGACCACTTTGAGAGAATGATTTACCACAGGTATTACAGTGATATGGTTTCTCTCTTGTATAAGTTTTTTTTGGTTTAGTTAAATGATTCATTATGAGAGAATAATTTATTGTACATACAACAATGAAAGAGTCTTTTTATATTTCTATGAATATGTTTATATAAAGAGGTTGATGTATTGATGAATGCTCCTTATAAATATATCGTCTTCCTTTAGTGAATAAAAGTTGATGAAAATATCAGAGGCACATGTGAATGAAGAAATTTCTTTTCTGTCAACAGGATGTGATATTCTGAAATAGAAAAAGAAATTAAGATAAAGAAGTTAGTAAAATGACATAACAATGCAAGATTGAAAATATTCTTTTCTAATCTAGGCACAAGGCCCGAAATTTATGGGGAAGGGCGAGACAATTCGATCGACACCAGTATGAAACTGGTACTCAATTTATCGACCTCGTAAAGATTAACATAATGACAGACGACACTGTCATTTATTTAATGTCAATGTTTCCAGTGGTCAGAATCCATTGAGGCATGGAAAGATTTACCGACTGACACGAAACTGTGCAGATGGCACGTAATAAGAAGCAGACGATGAACGGTTGTTTCCGTGACGACTCGACAGTTCACTTCGGATATCTCCGTCACCTTCGTCACAGCTGCTAAAACGGGAGGAGGAGAAGAAAGCTAATAGGACGTGTGTGCGTGCCTGTTCATTTGTGTGTGTGTGTGTGTGGGTGTGTGTGAGTGCTCGTTCTTGTCTGTGAGTGTGTGAGTGCGTGTTCGTGTCTGTGTGTATGTGTGGGTGTTTAAGCACGCACAGACACACTCAGAGCTAAGACAAGCGCGCACGCACGCACACACAACGCATTAGCTTTCTTCTCCCCCTTCCATTTCAGCAATTGTCACGAAGATGTCCGAAGTGATTTGTCGAGTTGTGACGGAAACAACCAAGTTTCTGTTTCGGCTTTGTTGAGTTAAAACGAAGGAGTGCCTATGTCTCAATTCCTTTTAAAAAGACAGCAAAAGATTTACACAACCAATTGCAATACACTCGTAGGTTAAGGTTTACATCTTGACCCGGAAATGAAAATCCAAAAAATATACTTAAATGGGTTAAAAACAACGTGTAGGAAATGAAAAAAAAAATGTACGGGGAAAGGGCTTCGGAAAATTCAAAATATCCGAATTTTGTGGGTCAAGATGTAGGGGTTAATGTTTAGTTTAGAAAAGGTTATGTATTTAACGTTACATTGTATATACCCCAAACCACAACGGGTATGTATAACTAGTAAATGGGAAAAGCATATAAGGTAAAAAGAAAAGTTAAGTTCGGCCTTTAAGTGTGTACACGTTCTCGTAGTAGTAACCCACAGATAAAGATAGAACGATGTTATAAGAGAAAAGAAATTGAGTCAGTAAAAGTTATAGAGTCAAGGGTTTTTGTGTCTCATAACCTTCTTTCTCCTTTTGTCCCCTAATGGTCGCTGTCTCTTCGTTTTCACCTACTCCCTTCTTCAATAATAGAATTCGTTGGAAGTCTGTGATATCTATTCTAGCTATTGGTGAAATGGAAGAGGTTAGAAGAGTCAAGTGGCGAAGACATTATATTGCTTAGCTTAGGCATCTGGCAAATTTAAATGCTGCCACAGAAAAACTATTGTTTCCACCTGAGAAAAGATCTTTTGAAGTGTTAATTGAAATTTGGCTATCTTCTTTAAAAAGGCACCTTTGAAGGTGAGCTGCGAAAGTGCATCAGCCTCTTTCTTCACACATATTTTCAGATGACATTTTATAGTGTGTAGATTACATAAGAATTAAAAATCAAAGAACTTTGAAAACATTAATAATCGAAGTGGTAACGATGTCTGGAAAAAACCCCCCATTTTAGTCAATGTGTATTAAAACAATATCTTTTACATACCTACTAAAATGACTGGATATATAGATCACAGAATGTATAAGACCTCAGCAGTTTTGTTCTTCAGTAATTTCTCCCATCAAAAATTTTAACTAGGAAACCCTCATTCTACTAATTACGCCGTTTTTCTCCCCATTTTACCAATTAATTTCTTTCATATCACATGTAACTATATCGATCATCAGTTTTCATAAACAACAGATAAACATTACTTTTTCAACTTATTTAAGACGAGCAATTATATATATTTTTCTAATTATGTCTTCGCTTCGAAAAATAATTACTTTAACGACGAGAGGTTGGCATAATTCTATTGCTTACGTGATTATTAGTAGTATTACTATCACCATTACAACCTGGAAGAAAATATTTCCTCAACTTACCACATTCAGATATAAACAGTCGAGTCCGTGATAACGCCCTTAATTAAGAAATTAATTGGACCTTCGTTCAAGTATTATACAAGTTATTTCCCTTGAGGCGATTGTATTTCTTCAATTCTCCAATAGGTGACACTAGTGACTGTTTGGATCCATTCCAGTTTTTGTATTTATCCTGTTCTGTCAAGAACTTGTCTTCCAGTTATTTCCAATTTTCACCAGATTATTCGAGCAAAGTCTATTAATATATTCTACTGGCAGCTTCTTCAGACTCGCATCGCTCCAATTAAATGAAATGCAAAAAAACAAATAAACTTTCTTCGTCTCATTTCTTTATTCCTGTCGTCATTTCATTAATCTCTACCTTTCTGTTTTTCCATTTTTGACTCTGATGAAAGAATATTTGTTTTCCACATACTTGCTAACACCCGAGGGGCTGGTTAATATGTCTCTGATTTTTACCCTTTTTTGGTGTTGGCTGAGGATCTTCCTATCGATACTAGCGTCTTGGATATAACTTTGGAGCCCTAGTAATCCATTACAGCACTTACCTAGCGTACTTAGTCGTGTACATCACCTGTAAACTAAATCCCTATGTTATAGGTATTTCTTGATTTATTTCAGTGCGAACTTCATTTCACTACCATAAAATATAAAGATGATGATAATGAAAACACAACAAAGACAAAATCAATATCACTTAAAACTTTTATTCATTATTTTCTAAGAAATTCCTCGAAAATTCAACACAATCATCTTCAGAAATCAAAGTCATCTCTGTGTTGATATCTTTAGATAGAAACATAATAATGAAGTTGAGATTCATGGATCTCATACTGACATTGATCAAACTGAAGTTGATAATGTCAAGCCCGAAGAAGAATAAACCCTGTCTTTTAGCAGACAAAATATTCATAATTCCTTGTCTTGTAATAAATTTTGATAGTAATCCTGTTACAGTTGTGTATGAATACTCACATGTGTACTTAAGAGGCCGTTTGCATAGAATGATTTACCACAGATTTTGGAATGATATGGCTCTCCTGTATAAATATGCTTGTTACTATTGCTAGAGAATGATTCACCAGATATCAGAATAATATGGCTCCTTCTTTGTATGGGTATGTTTGTGTTTAGACAAGACCCCACTTTGGGAGAATGATTTACCACAGATATGGCTTCTCTCCTGTATGAATACGTTTGTGATTATTTAAAGTAGTGCTGTGAGAATATGATTTACCACAAATATCACACTGATACGGGTTTTCCTCAGAATGAGTACGCTTGTGACTTATCAAATAAGAATTTCTGGAGAATGATTTACCACAGATATCACAATGATATGTCTTCTCTCCTGTATGAATACATCTGTGATCATTTAAAGTACCACTTTGAGAAAATGATTTACCACAGATATCACACTGATATTGTTTTTCTTTAGTATGAATACGCTTGTGACTATTCAAGTGGCTACTTGAAGGGAATGATTTACCACAGATATTACAATGATATGGCTTCTCTCCTGTATGAATACGTTTGTGACAAGTTAAACTGCTACTTTCTGCAAATGATTTACCACAGATATTACAATGATATGGCTTCTCTCCTGTATGTGTACGTTTGTGTTTTGTCACATCACCACTTCCAGAAAATGATCTACCACAGATATCACAATGATATGGCTTCTCTCCTGTATGTGTACGTTTGTGTTTAGCTAAGTCACCACTTTGAGCAAATGATATACCACAGATATCACACGGATATGGCTTTTCCCCAGTATGAGTACGTTTGTGACGAACTAAAGTGTCATTTCTGGAAAATAATTTACTGCAGATATCACATTGATATCGTTTTTCCCCAGTATGAATAAGTTTGTGACTATACAAGTAACTATTTCTAGCAAATGATATACCACAGATATCACAGTGATATGGCTTCTCTCCTGTATGTACACGTATGTGATTAGTCAAGTCACTATTTTGAGCAAATGATTTACCACAGATATTACAATAAAATGGCTTCTCACCTATATGAGTACGTTTGTGACGAACTAAAGTGGTATTTGTGGAAAATAATTTACTGCAGATATCACACTGATATGGTTTTTCCCCAGTATGAATACATTTATGACTAGTGAAGTTACCACTTTGAAAGAATGATTTACCACAGACATCACAGTAATATGGTTTTACCCCAGTGTGAATACGTTTATGAGCAGTTAAAATGCCTTTTGTGGAAAATAATTTACTGCAGATATCACATTGATATGGCTTTTGCCCAGTATGAATACGTTTGTGTCTAGTTAACGAGAGTTTTGAAGAAAATGATGTACCGCAGATATCACAATGATATGGTTTTAACCCAGTATGAGTAGTTTTGTGATAAGTCAAAGAACCTCTTTGAGAGAACGATTTACCACAGATATCACACTGATATGGTTTTTCCCCAGTATGAATACGTTTGTGAATAGTCAAAGAACTACTTTTAAAGAATAATTTACCACAGATATCACAACGATATGGTTTCTCTCCTGTATGAATGCGTCTGTGTTTATTTAAGTAACTTCTTTGATAGAATGATTTACCACAGATATCACAGTTATATGGCTTCTCTCTTGTA
The DNA here is from genome assembly GCA_027122535.1 of Octopus maya. NCBI lineage: Eukaryota > Metazoa > Mollusca > Cephalopoda > Octopoda > Octopodidae > Octopus > Octopus maya. The sequence goes on along the minus strand of JAOPJW010001865.1, from coordinate 52,533,447 downwards.
TCAGGGTTTTTTCGTTCAGTTAAATTATTCATTATGAGAGAATAATTTGTCATAAATACCAAAATGATAGTGTTTTTTTCAAATTCTATGGATGTTTGTATTTAGTTGTGTCACTATTTCCAGAGAATAATTTAATGTTATGCTTCTTTCATTTGTGATCTTAATTAATATCCAAAACAAAAGGTGTAAACTATTAAATCCTTTGTAAAGTTATCCAAGATTAATTAATCTGTTAATTAATAATCTCCTCTACATTCCAAACTGTGAAGACAAAAAGAAATGTTGCTGTGAAATACAATGTGCAGAAGAACTATTTCCCCATCATTTGTTGAAGATCTAATTTATAGAAAGAGTTTGACGTATTGCTGGATGCTTCTTATAAATATATGGTCTTCGTTCAGTCAAGGAAAGTCGATAAAAAGCATCAGAGGCACGTCTGAATGAAGATATTCTGAAATAGGAAAAGAGGCAGTAAGATAAAGCGGATATTTAATCAACAGAGTAATTCAATTTTACAACATCAATATGACAAAAAGTGAAATTAAAGTTTTTCTATCTTAATGTTTCATGACGAACATAACCTAATATGTTGTGGTTGGGGTATTTTGGAATTAAGGGAGGTATGGAAAAATTTAGATTTTTTTGCACACACACACACAACAAAATTACATACGAATTTTTTTTTTCGCTTTTGGTAATTCGTATTTAGAATGTTAATCCTCGGTTTCGCTGTTGTTTCTAGCTTGTCAGATTGCCGGTTGGGGCGGATTTAAATTTTGAAAGTCTGTGCCGTACGTTGTCTTTACCTCCTCCGTTTATGATAGCAATGCTAAGAGGTGTAGGAGTGGCTGTGTGGTAAGTAGCTTGCTTACCAACCACATGGTCACGGGTTCAGTCCCACTGCATGGCA
>JAOPJW010001865.1:50293850-50304245 GCA_027122535.1 Octopus maya | reverse complement strand
AGACTTATAGTTAGAGGATTATGCTACCAGGTATTCTAGAAATGAATTATGATTTATAGGCTGTGACAGCAATGATTTAGCTGCCTGAGAACGTAAATGATCGATAATTTTAAACTTATTTTGCTGAGTTCTTTAAAATAAGAAATAAACTACTGACATGTTGAAAACTGCAAATTAGTTTCGATTCATGGTTAAGCTACCCTGTAAGATCATTAAGTTGCAACAGCTACAGTTCGGTTTTCTAATTAGTGATCATATTATTACTGTTGCAACAAAATTGTGTAAAGTTTGTTGCATATTTCAAAACCTCTAGCCCTTCTCTTTTTCGCTACCAACTTTCCTGAGATCGTTTCCTTGCTACTATAACAGGCCCAATATTTTAAAGTGATCTAAATTTAAACTTTCCATGAAAACTTCATACTAATTTTGTTTCAAATACCAGCTTAATTCATTCTCCTTTCTATTAAGGCACAAGGCCAGAAATTTTGGTTGAGGAAACTTCTGAAGTACTTGAACCTCAGTATTCAACTGGTACTAGTTTTATCGATTCCAAAAGGATGAAAGGCAAACTTAGCCACGGTTGAATTTGCCGAATTTAAACTCGGAATGTAAAATCGGAAGAAATGCTGCGACGTTTTTTGACCTGTATGGCAACGATTCTGCCAGCTCGCTACCTGTTATAATGGGGATCCTCGTCCACTTGTGTGTTATTGTCGGCACTGTAATAATAGTGGTGACAAGAATATGCATGCAACAATTTATAAGCATTTACTAACCAGGAATGAACAAAATCTTTTTCGTAATCAAATTGTAACAGGTGATAAGCAATGAATATCTCATTCTAACAATAAACTCAAGAAGCAGTGGCTAAGGCCATATGAAAATCCAGTTCCAACATGCAAACCAAATCTACACTAAAGAAAATTTTGCTGTGCGTTTAGTGGAATACAATATATATTGTTCATTTCGAATTTTTGGAACAAGGGAAAAGAATCGTTACAGAACTTTATTGTGAACGACATTAACACGTCAATCAATTTTGCTCAGAAAACAACTAACTGCAGTCAAGAGAAAGAGAGTAATCCTCCAGCATGATAACGCAAATCCACACTAAGTGAAGATAATCCAAGAAAAGATTAATTCTTTAGGATAGGAAGCTCTATCTCACCCCCACCCTACTCACCAGACCAAGTACCATCAGATTTTCACTTATTCAGGTCACACAAATACTTCACAAGAGGAAAAAATTCAATTTCGTCTGTCCTAACGTTCTGAGTTCAAATTCCGCTGAGGTCAACTTTGCTTTCCATCCTTCGGGGTCGATAAATTAAGTACCAGTGAAACCCTGGGGTCTATGTAATCGACTTAATCCCTTTCCCCAAGCTACCCTTGTGGCAAAAATTTGAACTTATTATCATTATTATTAAGGTGGCGACCTGGCAGAATTGTTAGCATGCCGGGCGAAATGCTTAGCAGTATTTCGCCGAGGTCCACTTTACCTTTCATCTTTCGGGGTCGATAAATTAAGTACCAGTGAAACCCTGGGGTCTATGTAATCAACTAGTTCCCTCCCACAAAATTTCAGGCCTTGTGCCTATAGTAGAAAGGATTATTATTATTATTATTATTATTATTATTATTATCGCTTGAATCACGATATCAACACTCAGCGAGTGACATGTTCTTATTTTCTCTCCATCACATCTTTCTCATTCGAGACGTGGGGGGTGGTTGAGATGAGAAGAAATATTTCCGCTTAGCTTTATTTATTTTTTACTGTTTTCCTTTTTTTTTTCTTTAATATATATTTTCATTTTCATCCTTTCGCTTTCTTAATCTTAGAATCTCAATTCTGGAGAGGATTACACCGAATATCATGGATTTCTGTTTTGATTATGCTAATTTTATTTTCATTTTTTTTTTCTCTCTTTTGCTAGTTTTACTTTCATTTACTTCTGAATTGCTTTGGTTGAAGATTGAAATCTCAAAAGTAGCAAAGCCACTAAAACGGAAAAGAAAAACAAGACGAATTATTTTGTTTGTGTTAGTAAAAGATAAAATCTAAAACATACTTTAACACAACTGTTTGCTGTTTACCGCCCTGCACGAAACATCTATTTTCAGTTAGACTACTCTCATTGGGTCAATACTTTATTAGAAAGTAATGTAAATTATGGGGTTTATGCTGAATTTATTGAACCATAGGTCAACTCTTACAAAGCAGAAATAGAATCAAAAGAGTTCCTGCCACGATTATACAACAGTCATTTCTTTTTCCAAGTATCATTTATAGAGATCTATTCCGCCAGGTCGACTTCACCTTTCATCCTTTCGGGGTCGATAAAATAAGCGACAGTTAACTCTGGGGTCGATATCATCGAATTATCTCCTCCCTTAAGATTGCTGGCCTAGTGCTAAAATTTGAAACCATTATTCATAGAGCTGTAAGGCAGCGAACTGTTAGAATCATTACATAAAATGCGTAGTCGCATTTCTTCTGATATTTTTCGTTCTGAGTTGGAATTCCGCCGAGGTCGATTTATCTTTTCGGTGTAATTTTCTAGCTTTTATGGTCTAGCTTCTATGGTCAGTTGAAGACCCCTTGACACTATAGATTTATATTGCATTACACAATTTTAACCTACACCTGTAGGTATATATCATGTTCGTCTGTCGGAGCAACGAGGACCGGCTATTCATCCTAAGGATGATTGATAGCCTGCGCAGTGACTTTGTTTGAAGTTAAGAGGAATTGCGTAACGTCATCTTCACTCTTTCACCTGTGGTCATCTTCAGTCCAGTGGAAAGACAAGGCTAAGATGACAGGGAATGAAGACGGATGAAGTGGATGATCAAGATGTCTTGCATGCCACATCGTGTCCTTTGTATCCGACAATGCATTGCTGCAGCCACTTTTCTCTCCGTTAAGCCATGAAGATTTCTTCCGCTGAGTCCACCGAATCACATCTTTGTCGATAAATAAAAGACAATATCAACCTAAGCAAGATTTGAACTCGGAACATAAAAGGATGGAAGTAAATATCGGTTTCAAATTTTGGCAAAAAAATCAGCAATTTTGTGGGGAGGGGATGAGTCGATTAAATCAACCTCAATGCTCAACGGTACACATTTTATCGACCTTGAAAATATGAAAGTTAATGTCGACCTCGGTGGGGTAATGTGACTACTGATTTAATATTTTGGCACAAAGCCAGGAATTTCAAGGCAGGGTGTAAGTTGATTATATCAACCACAGTGCTCGTCTAGAACTTATTTTATCGACCCTGGAAGGATGAGAAGCAACATGGATCTCGGCAGAATTTGAACTTAGAACGTAAAGACGGACGAATGTAACTAAACATTGCAAAGCATTTGTCCAACGCTCTTAAGAATTTTTCAATCCATCAATTCAATTGATCTCCATTTTAAAATTATAACCATTTAGGCATCACGCGTATTTTGACTTTAAAAACAAAGTATCTTTAAAGCAGAAGAGTTAATTCAATGGTTCTACATTTCAATGTGACACAAATCTAACGGTTAATTCAATGTCACAAAAAGTCAAACTACCGTGTTAAATCAAAATGTTATGAATTGTCACAACCATTTACAAACAACAACACCGACAAATGAATAACAAAATGTTTTACTTTATTCATTACATAAAGACCCACATCACACTACTGATAAGAATAAATACTACGTCTCAGTGTGACAGATCTGTTCACTGTGGCTGACGAACCTAACTTAAAGAAGCCAAAATTTCCTTCAGTTTAAGGCGCTGTGCTGGCAGAATCGTTAGCACGCCGGGAAAAATGCTGAGCAGTATTTCGTTCGTCTTTAGGTTCCGAGTTCAAATTCCACTGGCATTCACTTTGTCTTTCATCCTTTCGGGATTGATAATTGACTTATCCCTATTATATTTTAATATTGAAAGCCATATTTTGGCACAAGGACAACATGTTAGTGGAGGGGATAATCGATTGCATCGACCTCAGTGCTTAACTGGTATTTATTTTATCGACTTCGAAAGGATGAAAAGCAAAGTCGACTCTTTATATTGAAACCAATATAAAGGGAGTAGATAAGTAAGTTAGTATTAATATATGTAAGGTATACAGTAGTTGGTAATTTAAAGATAAAACCGTGTTTTAATATATATAGAAAAGAAAAGAAATAGAGCAATAAACGAGAAGTTGATCATTAGTATTACAAGGTCATAGTTTAATTGTAGTTCAGAACCATTTGCAGCTGTTTCTCTGTATCAAATCGAAGTAAATTTGCATTTATCTCGTTCCATTTAACAAACATCGTCAGAATGATTTAGAGGAATATAAATAGGAGAAAAAGAGAAATGAAAGGCAAAAGAAAATGGAAAAAGTTTGTTAAGTCTTTAGGCTTACATTTTAGGGAATTTTTGGGTTCCGCATGTGTGTACGTTTCTTCAGTTAGATGAATGGAGCAGTCAGAAGGGAAAATGACTACTTGACCGGCGGTGTTAGTCGAAGGATTTTTACCTGGTAGAGATAACCGGTGTCGGTAACTGTCATATATAACGTTGTTAGTGACCGCTAGGTTAGACCCTATGATTACTAGTAATGCCGTTGTTAAAAACTAAGGATGCTTTTTAAAGTTAGTATGATATAATGTATATAAATATGGGCTATGTAAAGGAATAATAAAAAAGGTAAAGAGTAAATAAGTAAAAAAAAATCAATAAAAATATAACGTGTTATGTGAGTCGGCAATCTAGCTTTAAAGTGAATATATTATAGAGGATTATATACCCTGGTGTACAACGTAGAATTTCAAACAGATAGCTCGGTTAATCGGGGTAATCTAATTTAAAATTGTGATGCGATGTTAAATTATGCTCCGTGGTAAGTGGGATGAAAAGCAAAGTCGACCTCGACGGAAATTTGAACGCAAGGACGGACGAAATGCAGCTGAGCATTTTGCCCAGCGTGCTGACGATTCTTTTCTTTTCTACTCTAGGTACAAGGCCCGAAATTTTGGGGGAGGGGGCCAGTCGATTAGATCGAGCTCAGTACGCAACTGGTACTTAATTTATCGACCCCGAAACGTTGAAAGGCAAAGATGACCTCGGCGGAATTTGAACTCAGCAAGTTAGGACGAACGAAACAGCTGAGCATTTTGCTCGGCGTGCTAACGATTCTTATTTCTTTATTGCCCACAAGGGGCTAAACATAGAGGAGACAAACAAGGACAGACAAAGGGATTAAGTCGATTACATCGACCTCAGTACACAACTGGTACTTGATTTATTAACCCCGAAAGGATGAAAGGCAAAGTAGACCTCGGTGGAATTATATCACTATATCGATTTCCCTCTCCACTACTCATAAATATCTTTACACCGTACAACAAAGTCTACTGTCCATCACACATTTATTTTTGTACACTATACTACAGATCCTACCATTCACTACTCATAGCCTTCACCAAAAATCATGGTGGAACATAAGCAGTAAAACGAGATTAAGTTGTTTTGCTCTCCCATGGCCATTTCCAAGTATTCCACCCATGACCTCTTACCTCTTTTAGGCACGACTTTCTAGGACTATCCAGTGAATTTTGATTTCTTTAAGACAGTAAGATGTGTCATAAAAGAAACTTAGCTGCTATTTCTAACATTTTGCACTACCACGTAGAGGCAACGTCATTGTTTCACTGAGACTAAGTAGTATCCAATGGCGTTTTAGATACTAGCTCCGCTATCTCTAACGTCAATATAATGATATCTCACTGTCAAATAAAACCTCATCACATTATCATAGACTGACAGATTGATTTCATTCAATAATTCTCAGATCATATATACAAGCCTCAGGTTGTCACAACCCATGAAATCAATATGAAGTTAAGACTATATTGTCTTTTGAATTGAATTCGCATGAATACTAGAAATAACATTTCCATAGTGTATTGATTTCTATTGATTTTGCGCAGTGACAGTTGTGCTGAGGAGACGCGTAGTCCGTTAAATATACCCAAATGTATTATTGGTACTAAATTGATCGAACAGAAAATTATGAAGTGGAAAGTCGGACTGGTCAAGTATAAACTGAGAATAGTTAGGGAACGAAATAGAAATTGTGAAGCAAACAAAGGATTAGATAACGTACAATAAGAAAACGAAAAGTTACTAAGGGAATCATAAAATAGTGATTATTATTAGCACTCATGTGTACTCTCAAAGACTGAATCTTTCTGATAGCTTGTGTCAAATTCCTGGTAATAATATGTTAATTTCCCGCCGAAGTTTCCCTGCATTAGATTTCATATTTGAAAACAAAAGTGTTTTGAAGTGCTTGTTTTCTTGTTTATGTCAGAATGTGAAAAGCCATTTCATGCGAGAGGTGCCAACCAGCTCAACCGATCAAAGAATCGTGAAATGAAAATGAAGATTTGCTTTCGTTAATGGAATTGTTCAAAGTGAATTGAAAAAGGATTTTTTGTTTCTTTTTCACGTGGTTGCTGTTGTCAGCTAACTCGACATTTCATCCTTGGCTTCAGTGAAAAATACAGAATGGTAATGGACTCTACTTCCATTATTTTTTGCATGCAACTCTATTCGTTTGATATTTTTCATTGAAGCTTACTTCGTTAAGTTCTGCTGCATAATTTGTTATTTAAAGCTAAGTGTAAAAATGCGATTTTTTTATAGAAACTTCTCGCTTTATGTTTATCGGGAATACTTTAGCATCTTGTGCACCTTTTAAATATCAATCAATCTGGTGCTGAATTTTAAATATTTGAAATTAAGTAAAGTTAGATATAGTTATTCTATTGGCTTCAACTCTAATTTTGTGGCCGTGCTAGAAAATAAACTGTAAGTTGTTTATTCATTTATTTTTTCATCAATCATTTAGTCAAGGTAAAATACCTTAGGGACTGGGGGGGGGAATACATAAACCAGAGATCTGGCCGAAATGCTTATAACAGACTGAAATTTACAAAAAACATATAAAGTACGAGATAGTGTTGGTAAACCGGTCGAGTGATTCATCCTATCACTCAAGTAGTCCATGGGAGAATATAAAGTCAGAATGCATAAATCTGGGAATACTACAACAATCACATTTCCATCAATCTACCCACCTAAATTGGTACTTTTTATCGACCCAGAGAGGATGAAATACAAATTTGACCTCAGCAAGATTTGAACTCAAGGCACAGAGTGTCGGAGTAAATTGTACGTGCATTCTATCCGACACTCTATCGACTCATCCAAGCTGCTACCTTGTTACTATTATTATTGTTATTGTTGCTTATCTACTAGGTCAGCCCTGGTAGCGCAGACCACTGTTAAAAGCATCCAACCTGTACTCATCCTAGCTTTATTCAAGGTATCTTAATTACATTATCCTGGAAATAAAACATTTACTCTCTATAACACTGCAGGACAAGATTTAAAGAAGCTGTTATATTCACGTTTCAAACGTTCGTGTAGCGGTTCGTTCTTCAGTATTAAATTAGTTGAGTAGTCAGAAATTTAAGATCATTTTTTTTTTCCTGCATAAGCTTAACTGTAGAAAGAAGGAAGACTTAAGGTGGATGATAATATAAATACAATTCCAATGTCATGCAGTGCCAAAGACATGATCATCGGGGATGTAATACTGCCAATAAAAATGATAAATCTCCACAATATGGTCAATATATCATATGGTAAATATCACCAAAATATCTAAGAACACAGAAGAGTGTAGTTTCCAATTCGACTCACTCCTGAATCCGCCGCTTCTACTGACATAAATTGCAATATTATATTCATGTTGTAAGGAGGGACTTAGGTACATGGATCAAGCGGAGACGTAGGATGGAAGAATGGCAGAGAGAGTGCAGACAAGTACTCACTCTGTTCTCTCGGACGAGCAATACCGGCAGTGAGGCTACCACTGCGGATTTTTATAGAGGGTTAGTTGAGCATAAGTCCGATGATGTCCTGGTAGACACTCTGGGCTTCAATAAGGAACAACTGACCAACCTGTTCGGAAGTACATTCGGGCCGAGGTATCTGGATAACTTCCAGAAATCCTTGACTTGGTTGTGCTACTGATCGGCTTTACCGGTTCGAGAGGTTGTCTACACACGGTTTTGACACCTCCCCTACATGCCTGAGGTGCGGGCGCGCCACTGAAACTGTTGAGCACACTGTGATGAGTTGAGGGAGTTGATAGCCTATGTCGAACAACTGATGTCGGATGCAGAAAGAGTACGGCTCTCGACTGAGTCCATGATCGTACCACTTTCTTCCTTCAACAAAGAAAAGAAGGCATCGTTTTTCTGCGTCGAAGCCATACTGAAAGAAACGGTATGGACGACACGAGCGAAAGGGATTGGGATAGGTCACTTCATCTCCGGACACGTGTTGGTAAGCTATTTCTAACTTACACCTGTCGAGAAAGATCCGTCTGGAGAAAAGGTGCCTGTAGCAAAGTACGTTTGGGAAAAGATGAATGTCTGTTGCAAGGAAGCTGAGAATGAATGGGGCCGTGCTAGCATAGCCGGTCAAGGAGAAAAGAAGGAAAAGAACAAAGGAAAAATAAAAATAAAAAACGGCGAGTTAAATATAAAAAATAACCCCGCACATTATTCTATAATTTTTAATTGTATATATTTTTATTTCATCTTTTCATCCGATTTTTTCGATTTTTTTCCATTTTCATAACAACCCGAATGATTTTGCAAGAATGTAAGTGTTCGTCCTTTGTAGTGTCCACTCTATGCATACCTTTTATAGGTAAATAAAGAAATACTTTTACCCTAGCCTCGGGTCAACTCAAGTCTTGCGATTAAAATTAAATTGAAGCTGTTAGAAAGTCCACTGAATGGACTGTACGTTTCCTTGATTTTATTTTTGATTTAATTAGTCAAGCAGTTTAACACCATCACCAGGCTACTGGATGTCTTAAACTTTGTTTTATAGACATTCAGACCATATTTCCTATCTGAGACATTCAGACCATATTTCCTATCTGAGACATTCAGACCATATCTCCTATCTTATAGATATTCAGACTATATATCCTATCTGAGAATAAAAGGATCTTATTCCCTTTTTACACACCATTTCAGAGGACTCCGAAGAAAAAGTGTTATGGATTTCACTCTCCTCCTCAATGAACTAGCAACCGACTGAGCTGTTCATCCATGGGTAAATATCTCTAATTATAAAATCAACTGGCTCAATTTATCGCATTAGTGCGTGGGAGAAATAAATATTCATGTTCAACAGATATACCTACTCCCTCTGTGTATACGTGTGTGTGTATGTCTGTGTGTGTATTCGTGTGTGTGCGTGCGTCTCTGCGTGAGTGCGTGTGTGTGTGTGTGTACGTGTTCGCATGTCATGTGTGAACATGTCTAAAATGTTTGTGTGAGTGCAAGCGAGAATAAAGGATTTTCTTGTGTGTGTGTGTGTGTGTGTGTGTGTGTGTGTGTGTGTGTGTGTGTGTGTGTGTGTGTGTGTGTAAGTGTGTAAGTGTGTGTGTATTTTGCAAGAAAGATGATATTGATAGACTTTAGAAGTAAAGAAAAATAGTGGAAAAAGTTTGATAAGTGTGAAAAATTTTGTTGAAATGGAGGAACACTGTCTGCTCAAATACGTGGTAGAGAATAACGGAAAATGCTGAGAGCTGTCAAAAAATAAGGAACACTAAAAGCCAGAGAAGAGAAAAAGAAAGAAAAAACAAAAGGAAAAAACAAATAATATAAAATAAAATACATGAAATGTATGGCATATGCTTCAGAAACATCGCATATAGGACTTGAACTTGGGACTGGTAAAGGAAAAAGTGTTTTAAGAAAATCACAAAAAGTACTAAAACGATGACCTAAGAACAAGCCATAAAAACACGAATAATTAAAACAATCCATACAAAAGGAGTCTACATTGCTAGTATGCGACGAGAGAAGAAACCACCAACAACTCTGTATCACAGTGTGAGAAGCTGGCTGCAAAGAAATTGCATTTATTATACACTGATGTGTAAAACATAAAATACAGGATACAGAAAAGTGGTATGAGCAGAAACAAATTCAAGTTCTCGAAAAAGAACAGGGGTAAAAAATTTGGGACATGAAAATCCAAGCAAGGAAGGAAATCGCAGTTTTTAACCCTCTCACTGCGGAAATCAGACATATCCTCTCAAAATTTCATTACAATTATTTGCCGAAAGCAGTTTCATATACTAATGTATCTTTCGTTTAGGAATGTCGTGTTTAAAGCTATATTTCTCTTCAGTTCTATATTTAAGAGATGAGGAATTATTTACATTATTTACATTATTTCCATTATTTACATTATTTACATTCGACGGATATTTGTCCTCATCTTGTTTGTTGTTAACACAACGTTTCGGCTGATAT
>JAOPJW010001865.1:49235834-49254171 GCA_027122535.1 Octopus maya | reverse complement strand
ATTCAAAACTTATGAAAACAAGACATTTGTACCACAGAGCCAGAGGTGGTTTCAGCCAGGTTGATATCAATTGCAAATTGATAACTGTAGACAAGATAGCAGCAAGATAATTCCACTTTCATCTCTAATTTCATTGCTTGTTTACATCTCACACCTCAATACGAAACGTTGTAGCAAAAATCAGTGCTGGCTCAGTATCTATAGAATATCTGTAGAAACAACCTTAAAAATAATGTAACAAGCACTGCTGATGCAATAGAATATTATATTAACTTATAAAAACATTTAGTATACTTCATAATATATTGTGCATGCATAAAGAAGTGTCATGTCCCTACAAACCTTTAATTCCAGAGGGTCAATGTTCTGGAAAAGGGTTGAATGTGAATGATGAAAGGAGAAGACAAGAAGGTCTAGGGTGCCTGAATAGAGGGAACATGGAGCTAGATTGAAGGTGTACAGGCCATTGTAGTGGTGATAATAGGAACGAAAAAAAAAGGAGAGGAGACAGCAGAGTCTTCATGAGAAACTTCATGCTAATTAGCAAGTTCTTTTTTTTTTTTCTTTCTTTTTGATCACAAAGTTTGGATGAGTAGATATATTAGTAACACCACTGTGGTTCTCATATGAACTTTCCAGAGAGACAGCAGGCGTCCAGGAGCTGAAGTATTTATAGGCTTTGAAAGTAAAAGCTAGTCTTAGGGGTAGAGTTTTCTTCTATGTTGTCAATGTGAAATTGCCAAGACAGTTCAACTCAGGATGACATGGTGGTGGAACAGTGCAATAGAAAGGGCCATAAAAACAAAAAGAGAGTCTTAAAAAGACCGGGAAAATGAAGTCAGCAATGAATTAGGTCAGGTAGTTAGGAGAGAAGCTGGGTAACAGGGTTATTTAGCAAGGGGAAAAGCAGAAAGGAAGAGGTTTACCAATGTCTTACAGCATGAGGAGAAGAGGGCTGAGATATTCCGGATTACAAGAAAATGTATCGGAGAGAATTGAGATTTCGAAAGAAGTATGGATGGATGGATAATGGTAAAGCTTGTATTTAGTGATTCTGAAAAGAAAGAGACAATGAAGTGTCACTACGTAAAGTTATTAAATGTGGAGAGTGCATGGGAGAAAAAGACCCTTCCAAATGTGGATTCAACAGAGGGATCAGTTATCTTAGTTGACAGCAGCAGGATAGGTAAGGCAATTACGGATATGAAGTTAGGGAAAAGCCACTAGTTCATCAGGAATTACCACTGAGATGCTTAAAATATCTGGCATAGGAGGATAAAACTGAGCTGTATATTCGTTCATCATCATCATCATCGTTTAACATCTGCTTTTCATGCTAGCATGAGTTGGACGATTTGACTGAGGACTGGTGAAACCGGATGGCTACACCAGGCTCCGATCTGATTTGGCAGAGTTTCTACAGCTGGATGCCCTTCCAAACGCCAACCGCTCAGAGTTTGTAGTGGGTGCTTTTACGTGTCACCTGCACGAAGGCCAGTCAGGCGGTACTGGCAACGGCCACGCTCAAGATGGTGTATTTTATGTGCCACCCACACAAGAGCCAGTCCAGGGGCACTGGCAACGATCTTGCTCGAAAATCCTTACACATGTCACGGGCACAAGTGCCAGAAAGGCGACACTGGGCACAGGTGCTATCCCGATTTTGCTATTCGCTTGCCTCAATAAGTCTTTGCAAGCTGAGTTTCGTGTCCAATGAAGGAGACGACATTGGCACGGGTGCCAGTTGTCGAATTTAGTTCGATTTCACTTGCCTCAACAAGTCTTCGCAAGCGGAGTTTAGTGTCCAACGTAGGAAAGGTACGCATGAGTGGGCTGGCTACACCCCTGGTAGAGGCCTTGAATTTAGGTCTCACTTGGCTTGCCGGGTCTTCTCACACACAGCACATTTCCAAAGGTCTCGGTCAGAAGTCATCGCCTCAGTGAGGTCCAATGTTCGAAGGTCTTGCCTCACCACCTCAGCCCAGGTCTTCCTGGGCCTATCTCTTCCACAGGTTCCCTCAACTGTTAGGGAGTGTGTTTTCATTTGGCACATGCTAATATAAAATGAATGAATACATACACACACACTCACAGTGCTAACTCTTTTGATAACAATCTGCCTCTGACTGCATTTGATGTTCATACAAAACGTCTTATTTTAAACTGTTTCTTTTTAAATTAAAACCTATGGTCATTTATATAAGGCCCGTTTATGCATCAAACACCAACTTTATTTTACTAAATCCTTTTCAAAAGTTTGAATATTTTCAAAATTTATTGAAACACATATTTATTTATTGTATTTCATTAGATATATGGTTGCAAAAAACACAAGACTTCTTTTTGTACCCCACCAAAACCCCTTTAAAAAAATTTTTTTTTTTTGACACAAACACCCGTTTTCGGCTACAGAGAATACAAATCTGCAAAAAAAATTGGCAAAAATCGGCATTTTGAAATTACCCTCCCCACTAAATTCTTCATTTTTCACTTTTTTCAGAAAATTTTTTTTTTTTTTTCAAAATATGGAGATTATGATTATGAAAAAACATTTCCAAAACATTTTGTAAAATTTCAATTTAAAAAAAGAAAACTAAGCCTTCCCCTCACCTCACAGTGTACGGCTACTTTACCAGAATTTTATTATTTTTTTTTAAATATGCAGAAAAATTCGCAGATTATGATTCTGAAAATAATTTCCAAAACCTTTTGTAGCTAGGGATAGGGCTTTAGGGTTAGGGTTTGCCGATTTTTGGCAATTTCCCAGAATCTCCATATCCGAAAAGGTGGTTGGGGTAAGGGAGAGGGGGAAGAAATTTCAAAATGCCGATTTTGGACAATTTTCCGGAACCTCCGTATCGGAAAACGTGGGGTTTTGGCAAAAAAAATTTTTTAATGAATAAATTTAGGAGAAATATTACAATTTCCAGAAATTGTAATATTACCCATTCTAATATATTCGGTCTCATACAATAAGTCATTGTAAGTCTAAGCATGTACTACAATTATTAAGTAGGTAGAAACGTGGTCTATTCAGAAAATCAATCGGGTGAACGTTCCTGGTTGCTTTTCTTAAAAGTGGTCTGTAAGCAAAAGTGAAACATCGTTCAAGGGAAACAACTCATCAAAATTTAATTAACATTTTTACAGAAATGAAAAAAACATTAAATGTATAAAACATCAAATTATCAAGAGACTGACCCATAACTACCTCGCCGAAGAACAAAGAAAATTCTTTTTTTTTTTTAAATGGGGTGAAATTAAGCAGTTGAAAATAGGGAATAGGAGAAGTAACAGGTTGTACACTTCAGCACAAATGGGATGTTTAAGCGCGCCTGATGATCATGAATGGAAAGGCGTTGCCGTGGAGAATGGCCAGCGTCATTCCACCTCACGAGGCTCGTTTCTCTTACAGACTGCATTTATCCAGATTTTGTGGGGTCCGAAACACACCTGAGGTCTCGATGGCGACCGATCAGGACCCTGTATTTATTGATTTTTCTCTCCTCTGCGGTTGTGGGCGGCGACACCCGGATTTGGAACCGGAGGACGTGTAGAAGCAAAAGTGATTTTGAGTTAACTCCCTTGACAAAATTCGTAATTTTTTGTTATTTTTAATCTAATGAAAGTTGGGCATACCTACACGGGGTGGGCTTGTTCGATTACATCGTCAATACGTGTCATGATTCGTACAATAATCATTTTTCTTTCATTTCTTTCTTTTTTTTTTTAATTATCATATACAAAGTTTCAAACTTTTCTTTACCTAATGAAGTACTTTTCTATATTTTTCACACCTCTCTCTCTAACTCTCTTTCTTAGTATTTAATTTCCCCACTCAAAGGTAGGATATTTTATGCTAGTAAATAGGTAGACTAATTATTACGAAGCCCCATAAGCCAGCTGTCAGTCACGCTTGAATCACTTTCTCAGTCATTGATTGAAGCTGTATTAAAGGGAGGCAATTTTTGTTGTCACGGCGTCGCCTAGCAACAAAGACAAACTTTTACCTGTTTTTAAATTGTAATTAAAGGTGTTACATTGTTCCACAGTTAGAACGTAACTCCGTTCAATAAAATTGCTTTCTCCTGTGATACCGATGGGAATATATTAACTGAGATATTTCAGGAAAATGATAAGTAATTATAAGAACAAATCACTTGATATAACATCACTTGCAAGTATCAAGACGAACGTCTTGCCTTCTGAACTTGCTGTAGCTTCTAACGGTCAGTATGTTGCTTCTATTTACTCTCTTCCAAATCAGTTAGGTATTTGGAAGCTTCCAGAATTTTCCAGAACCACTGAGCGACTATACATAAGTAAACCGGTTGATTACACTCAACTTAGAACACTTCCTTTGTTGTTGCTAGAACACGAAAAACCGGTAAAAGTTATAGCTCTCTCAAAACACGTGTCTTCATCTTGGCAAATGGGACGTAATGTTCAAGAATTATCTACAAAGACAGGCTTACTCTGTTCGGTGAACAGACAATGTGTTATGATTTGGAATTTGAATTTTATTTTTGAACAGCAAATGCAAAACCAGATAAAAGAATTGAGTTCTGTCACTACGACGAACACATGTTTTGCAAACTGTGAAAACTGTGTGTTATATGCTGACGATATAATACCGTCTTACAGTGAGATATCTTACTGTGTGTTTAGTTGGCATAATGACTACGTTGCTGTGTGTTTGGATACCGATATATTGGTGATATTTATCGGCGCAGACGTCCAAGGATCGTCATGGAATCAACCAGTCTGGTTGACTGATACTGAGAGACAGTGTCAGATTTTAAAAGCTCACAAATGTTTCGTAAATGCTATAGAATTTCATCACCGTAATGTTAACATCCTAATATCTATATCTGATGATTCGTCGTATATCGTTTGGGATCTCTGCTCTGTGCGCGTGCTATATAGGGGCTATCTGCCTTATTCGATGGCAGTTCCAATTGTGTTGGGCTTGAATTGGGAAAAAGATACTGCACTCGTTGGTACTTCAAATGGTCATCTGGTCGTTATAAATCTATCTTTGCCTGATGCTACATCGAATAAATCTGAAAAAGACTCTTTATTTAAAATTATACAGTCTGTTGATTGTTCTGAAATAGTTACGAAGATGCATACTTCTTGTGTTGACGAAAGTGTAGCGGTTGTTAGCAGTGGATCATCTTCCATTTCTGTAGAAAGTAACTGCCTGGTGTTGTCTGTATGTTATTTACCACAAGAAAGATATTTGCTTCAATCAAAACATCGTCAAAGACTGCATAACAGATCGCTTTTCACAAACAGTGATATGGACTATGAAAAGTTAATAGAATCGCCATTAATGGTCGTTGGTACAAATAATGCTGTTCTTCGTTTAAATGTTTATACTTTAGAATGCCTTGCTTCAGTAGATTTAAAAATTTACAACAGTGAACTGCTGGGAGATTTCAATACATTGAGTCTAATGCTGCTAGTAGAAACTGAAGACGACATTTTACTTTTAACAGCAAATTCCTTCAGCAGTAACCTAAATATATCAAGAATGCACTCGAATTTTGAAATATCTAATGAAATTAATAACGATGATTCGTTATTGCTTAAATGTTCATTAGATAATGATGACCAACAAAAACTGTCTGATGATATTTCTTCACGGAAATACATCATTTACCCTTGCACTTTACTGACTGAAACTTCTGTGTTGAAGTCACAACTTGTTCCTGTAGGCAAAGTTAAAAAGATCCAAAAGACCAAATCTAAACCCAAAGCATGTACAGACTATCAAGTCACATTCACGAATAAAGTGAAGTCCTCAGGTTATTCAACATCTCCAACACATCAAACGATGTTTACACCAAAAACCAACAATTTTCAAACAAAATCAAAGCCTTTGCCTAAAAAATCACATTTCAAAACAAAGATGATCCAGGAAAACTTTGATCCAGAAAAAATAACTGACTATAAGACATCTTTGCAAATCAGTGACAATTCTGCTGCCATAACATGCATCAAAATATCACCAAGTGGAAGTAAACTAGCTGTTGGTTCAATCAACAGCTCAGTGGTAGTGCTAAAACAATCACTGGTCAATAACACGACCAGTTATCTTGGCCACAGTAAGTCTGTTAATTCTGTTGACTGGAGTTATAATAGCAAGTGGCTGATAACCACCTCAGATGAATCGGCAGCTGTCTGGGAAATGGATAAACCAGTACCATTGATGAAATTTACTAAAATAAAAAGCAACTTTTCTTGTGACAAACAAACAAGTTGTTTTACAAAGGATATTAAGAAAGCACAGTTCTACTATATGGATAACTTTATACTGTTAGCAGCCAGTGATTCATTTCATCTTTACAAATATCATCTAGATTCAACCAAAGAAGATATGCAACGTTATATTACTAAGAGCAAATATAAATCAGTTGGAACCTACCAAACAGATGGGAACTGTATAACTGACCTCACAGCTATTAATTCCTTCTATTCTTATGTCGTGCTTTGCTGCACGACTAATCGGTCAGTTTCAGTTTATGATATGAACATTGGTCAAATAATTCAGCTGATTACAAATGTTCATCCAACAGTTCCGTACTGTTTAGCCATGAATTCAGGCTCATCTTATCTCTCATTACCACCAAATGCCTATGATTTAGTTTTGACCACTGCTCTCACCAACTCTGTTAAACTGTGGGATTTAAGATCAGGCCAGTGTGTGCGCAAACTTGAACAACACTGCAATCGGGCTTATACTTGCCGAGCTGTTTTCAGTCCTTGTGGTCAATATGTCCTAGCCGGATCGGAAGACTATACTGCTTATTTATATGATGTGAGAGAAGGAACATGTTGTACAAGGTTAACTAGACATTCTGATGTGGTCACAGATGTTGCCTACCACCCTTTTGTTCCACAACTTACAACAGCAACTTTAAATGGTCAACTCTATACATTTACTTGTCAGAATTTATGACATGTTAGGGCAACACTAGAGTCTCAACAAACTAGATCTGACAGTTTCAATGACTGCTTTTAGAATAGTCTTCAGCTACATTTGTAATGTTCTAGGGAGAAGCATGAGTGCCGTTTGGTACCTTTTGAATCTGAGCCAATATGCCTGTCATTTATCTTTTACATGTCACTGGATTGTAGCCATGCTGGGGCACCGCGCTGTAGGATTTGGTGGAAATAATCATTCCCAGTTGGGACTGTGTCTCGAAGTCATGGTTATCACTACAGAGCCAGGGAAGACAAAGGAACTGAGAGTAGGAGATGAACAGTTTGGTATGGGGAGGATGGGAGGAGGAAAAGTTGATGAGTGTGAGTCTGTGGGTTTATAGTGGTAGGAGAGGAGCAGTGGATGGGGGTGGTAAGAGAGGAGCAGTGGATGGTAATGTTGAGAAAAGTTAATGGAGGCATTGGAAACAGAACAGGAGAATGCATAACTGATCCCAAATAATTTGTGTACTTTTTCCTCCTTATATAAAGATTCAAAATAAATAATAATAATAATAAAATATGATGTTTTTTTGCATGGAAAGTGAAAAAAAAATGTATATGTTAAGAGGTTAAACAAACGACTAGAATCAAAAATTTTGTCCAAGAAAATAAGTCGAAACGCAAGACAAAAATTACTTTTGACAAAGAACAAAAGCTCAGTTTCGTAACAAACAGTATATTTGAATTGATCCTTGTATACTGCTGTAGTTATTTTATTAATTTTTCAGAGAATGAAAGGAAACAATCAGCCACTGTAGAATTTGAACCGTTGCAGGTGAAGTGGGATACTAAATTACCGGGAAGTGTCAAACCCAACTGTCTACTATCTCTGACAACTCTCCTTTCTTAATTTAAATTTATATCTGTTATATATAATATATTGGCTGCAATGTACAGTAGTAATTATACATATATATAATTATGTGTGTTTTATATAAATATATTTATGTATACGTACATGTATACACACACACACATATATACTTTTATTAAAGCAGAAAAAAATCTTCACAAACTTTTACTCAGAGTTCCACGTTGCTATTTGTCAGACAGTATGATCTCATGACTGTCTGACAAACAGTAAGGTGAAACTCTGAGTAATAGTTTGTGTGTGTGTGTGTGTGTACTTATGTCTCTTCAGAGCCAACATCAACTTGCAAGCCCCTTTCACACACTACACATGTCAAATTATGCACTCTAGGAAGAAGGACATTGAATACAGTTGATCTTTCATTGGACTCCAGCTACATGTTTCATACCTCCAGCAGAAACACACACATGCATGCATGGCTGTATTGGCGCCTTTGCCTTGGATAACATCAGTGGCATGGAGAGGGGAGGCTGGTACGCAGGGCCAACTGCTGGTCTTCCATAAACAACCTTGCCTGGACTTGTGCTTCGGAAGGGAAATTTCTAGGTGCAATCCCATAGTTTTCATGACAGAGAGGGGATCCTTACCCTTTACTGTACATATGTATATATATATATATATATACACACACACACATACACACATTACATATTTGTTTGTTCCTTTATTCAACATTTATTTTTCCATGCTAGCATGAGTTTGGACAGAGAGTTATTTGAGGCAGGATTTTACAGAGAGATGCTCTTCCAGTCACCAACGCTTTCTTCTTTTTCAAGCAAAGGGTTCCTTTATTCCACAGGTCTTCGAAAGTACACAGCAACTAGTCATAATGTCAACAAGGAATGTTTAGAGATGTGTGTATGTATACCTACCTATGAATAACTCTAGTAGTTATTCTGGATTCTGAAGTTTCACTGGGAAAGCTATTTGTGTGGTATTTTGCCTTTTCTTTTCTTTTTCATTATCTATTTTTTTTTGGATAGAAATTGCTAGAATACTCTGAAAATATTGTTAATGTTACATGATAGCAACACATAATATCTGTGTGTGTGTGTGTGTGTGTGCATACACGTGTGTATGTGTGTGTGCATGTGTGTTAAGTTTATCACAGCCTTTCGCAGGCTATTTCAGCTACTAAATATACAAAAGTGCAAAACGAACTTGTTAGCCGTTTATCAGTTGATTGTTTCCTTCCCATCTCTCGTTGGACTTATAAAGATTCCAATCACGGGTGTTATGTCAATTCCCAAATATCCACAATTCAATTCACTCAGCCTGTTAATGCTTCATTGTGATTCTTCAGCCTTTCGTTTCCACAAACTGGCATTTTTATAAGCAGAAATCTCCTCCATTGCAATATACTTTACAGGCGCCTCACAGACTCTAAATATCCAAGACATTCTCCTCCGCGTTGTCTGAGAGAATATTTTAGATTTTCAAGTCCAACATCATTCCATCACTCTACAAGTCCTTTCAGCAGATAAATTCTGATGTGTTCTTAAAAAGGTTCAACTGCACGACATGTCTTCAATCACAGGAGGAGAGCTATTTAAGAAATCCAAGCTACATAATCTGGCAGTAAACCTTTTACAGTTACACATTGCTTAAAGCTAAATTCAATGATATGTTTGGTTTTGTTTTGTTTTTTTTTTTTCTTCAAAGAGCTCTGGTATCAAAAGAATCTTAACAATTGTTTGTTTGTCATTCTGTTTATCACAGGCATGGAGTGTAAATGCCTTGTACTTGCACAAAGTACGGTTGTAGTTTGTGTGTGTCGTTATTATTATTTAACAGTTAATTAGTTGTCCATAAAAGATTGAATCATACGACTTCCATTTGTGATGCATGTTGTTGCAATCAAGAATTGGTAACCTGTCAAAAGATAAAAATATTATTTGATAAATAAATAATAATTTGTGTGTGCATGATTGGCACTCTGTTGGTTACGACAAGGGTTCTGATCAACAGAACTGCCGTGAAATTAATGTGTAAGTGGCTGAGCACTCCACAAACATTTGTACCCTTACCATAGTTAACATGTGCATACATCCACACACACACATACTCACACACATATGCATCTGTATGCAATGGGCTTCTTTCAGTTTCTGTCTAAAATTCATTCGCAAGGCTTTGGTCAGCTCAGAGCTATAAAAGAAGACACTTGCCCAAGGTGCTAATTACTACCGTTATAAAAGTGGCGAAAAAGGATGATAGTGAAGTCTTGAAAGTATTACAACACTGATCTCACCCATTCCTAATTAAGTCATAAAATAAAATTAAATGGTAAAGAACTAACATTTATTTCTCCAAACATTGTTTCCAATCAAGGAGTTCAATACAAGGATAAAAAGAAATAATGCCCTCACCTTTTTCACGCCCCAGTAAACGTAGTGCTGCTATTTCTGCAAATGTGCATCCACCAAGGAAAAATACCATCACTACTCTGGCAGCAGGATAATCAGAGGAACCTTTTGATTTGCCTGTAATGAAGAAGGAGAAAAAAAAAGACAGGACATATGAGATTAGAAGATGAAGTATCTGCAAGGTTTGGGGATTTTTTTTTTTTTAATTTTAGGTACAGCTAGCCATGTGGTTAAGAAGCTTGCTTTGCATCCATGTGGTTTCAGGTTCAGTCTCACTACACAGTATCTTGGACAAGTGTTATTTATTATAGCACCAGGATGACCAATGCCTTGTGAGTGGATTTGGTAGATGGAAACTGGGTAGAGGCTCATTGTATATATGTATGTGTGTTTATGTCTCCCACAACAGCTGGACAACCGGTGTTGGTTTGTTCACATCTCCATAATTTAGCAGCTTAGCAAAAGAGACAGACAGAACTGCGTGAAAGGTTATCTTCAGATCAATGGATACAAAGTATAGCTTGCTCTTTCCTAAAAACCAACTACAACTCAAAATTCAAACAGCATCAGTGATATTTCATTGCTCAAATAGAAAACTCAAACAGCATCTAAGTCTTTCTTTGACTCTCCTAATCTGTTGGACTCATCAAAGTTGGAATCAATATCAGAATGTAACAAGAAGCCAGAATAATACCACAAACACTTTGTCTGATTGTCCAACAATTCTGCCAATTTGCCACTTAAATATACTATGTCTAAAAACAGACATGATGGTCATAGTTGGGATGTCTTTGATCATAGGGTTGTTTGAACAGTGCAGATTTGGATTCAACAACATAACCAAGAAGGAACTTACCTTTAGGAATAGGAGACCGTATACTACAGAATGTTTCACCAGGCAATAATTTTATCACATCTTCCAAACCAGTGAAACCGTTTCTACTTAGAACCTGTCGTTAATATAAATGTAAATATTTACTACACAATCAGATTTCAAATATTTCAAAAGAATTATCACATTTTAGGAAATTTTTGAAAATACTGCAAATATTCTATTACGTTTTGATCACAAATGTGTATCACACACACACACACACACACAGAAGATGTGAGAGGTATTGGAGGGTGCTTAATTATCAATATATTACTCTTCAGGAGATGCATTTCTTCCTCACAATGGGTGCAAGAATGGGTGAGAGTAGCTGGAAGGGAAATGAAGCTGGTGGTGACAGGGTACCAGAGCATACTCACAAGGTACAAGAAGGTGAGTATAAGAGGGAGTATAGTACATGAATTATGAAGGAAGGAAAGAGTGGGTAATTTCACTAGAATGTGGAGTCGAGTGAGAGATGAGTAGAAATTGGGCAAGAGATGGATGTAGCGAATGACAAAAGAAAGTGTTTGGTTGAAGCATTGGATTGTGGTCTTAGAGCTAAAAGTGGATATGTCTACCTACCTCCTCAACCAGCCGGCATGAGGTTGGAGTATACGCACCACTGAAAACATATGACATATCACGGGGGCTTTTTAAACTGATGTCTTCAGCAGATTTGGGAACCTTGAAAAGCAAAAGGAAAAGATAAAAGAAAAAAATTATATTAATGAGTATGGGGAGGGAGGGATCGGTTTTGATATCAGGAAGGAACAGATAATTCAGATGTGAGAGGTTTTTGAGGGCACTTCATTATCAATATATTACTCTTCAAACAAGGTGCCTTGCTATACAGCAGATTTGGGAACCTTGGAAAGCAAAGAAAAAAGAAAAGACATATTGATGAGTATGGGGGGGGTGATCTGTTTTCATATCAGGAAGGAGCAGATAATTCAGATCATCAAACAGCTGAACCACCACCACCACCACAGCCGCCATCATCGACATCATCAGAGTGTTGACCCTTTTATTATGAAAATGGGCCTGTTCATTACAGTGCACCAAGAATCTCTGTCACCTATCAACTTTGGTAAATCCTGTTTCATATTGTGTTTCTCTGTCAATAATATCAATGTAGTTATGCGGTCTTCATCCTCTGCAAGAGTGCAGGAATCTCCAAAATACAGCTTGATCTCCAGCACAAAAACACACCTGAATTATTTAATAATGTAGTCCTAATACACCTGTTCGTTGTTCCCTCACCTGTCTCCGTCCTTTTGTCTTCTGTACATTTGAACCATAGATATACAATACACAGGAGAAAAAGCGGTGATGGTCATGGTCAGAACACACTTGATCATAAGTCTATTCAGTAAAGGCTGACTGGGTGGGGGGGGGGCAAAAAAAAAAACAAGAACAACATGTACAAATGTACTTACTAGGTTGAGTTTTTTCACTAAAGCTTGGTAGCTGCTCCTCTTGGCCATTGCTGCTACTCCAGCAGCCATTTTCCCAAGGGGTTTACTTAGTGACTGCTCTTGTTCCATGAACAGATGGAGTTTGCGCAGATTATGTAAAGTTGGCAACATATCAAAGCCATATGTCTGCAAATGATAATGTAAAGGAAATTTCAACAAACAGAATTTTAATTCAAATGAAATTTTACTGTTCAGAAAAGTTCATGGTTTCACGTAACAAAAGACATTCTTCATTATATTCCTAACAAAAACAAAAAAAAAAATTGATTCAGGAAAACAATTAACCTCTTTGGTATAAAATGCTTGGAACATAACTGAACAGAATGGTTCTTACATAGAATTATAATGGAAGGTTTTAATATAAATATGATCAACAGGTGTGGCTGTGTGGTAAGAATCTTGCTTCTCAGCATAATCCTCTTCCTTTACCACTCAGTTCTCCAATTCCCAATCCACAGAACATATTCTTTGCAAGTATTCTTCTTCAGAGAAATCCTTTCCAACAACTTCCAGTTCTACAGCCCAGTGCAAGAAGACACTTGCTCTCAAACCATGCGGTTGCACTGAATTCCAAACCATGTGGATACATAGTAAGCTTCTAAATCACAAAAATATAAAATAAAATAAAACAATTGAATGTGAAATGACTGCTACACCCATGTGTCTGTCACATGTGGGATTTGGTTTTTAAGTCTTTTAATAGAAACGAAGAAAGCATGTGGGAACTAACCTGAATAAACTGTATTGACAGCTGCTTGTAGTGTTTGGAATTAATGCCATCATTCGTCAGGGAAAGCAGACAAAGAAGCCTCAGGGTCTGTTCACAGTTGAACTGAAATAAAAAAAATGGCAGAGAAATATTAAACAACCATTTCAGAGATTTTGGTAAGAAACAGATGCAGAATTGGATAAAAATGAATGATGGAAGTAATCAGAATGGCATCACAAAAAAAAGAACAAAATAATTATTAATTATTGTTGGGTGATCTGTGTGTAACACAGAAGACTAACTGTGGTCCATTGGCGTGAAATAATCTGATCTGGCAAAGTTTCTACAATTGGATGCCCTTGCTAATGCCAACCATTCTGAGAGTGAAGTGGGTGCTTTTTCCATGCTACTGGCACAAGGGCCAGTCAGGCGGTACTGGCATCGACCATGCTCGAATGGTGCTTTTTGCATGCCACCAGTACAGGAGCCAGTCAGGCGGCACTGGCATCGACCACGCTCGAATGGTGCTTTTTACATATCAATATATATGTGTGTGTGTGTGTGTGTGTGTACCTTTGTGTTCTTGTTGTGTTTGTCCCCTACCACCACTTGACAACAAATGTCGGTTTCTTTACAGTGCTGTGACCCTTCAAGGCAGTGCCTCAGCATGGCCACAGTCCAATGAGAGAAGCAAGTAAAAGATAAAAGTCAAAAGATTACTTCCTGTGGCAAAGTAATCGGGTGCAGTGCCTACTTACCTTTCTGTTGATACACTCTTCAATAAAATTAATGTTTTCTTTGGTATCGCTACCTTCCAGCAGACCTGAAATGAGAAAAAGAAATGAAGAAATGTTATTCAATCTTGAAATCCAGACAGAAATTTGATGCAATGTTGATGTTTTAAACCATTCAACATTATATTCTAAAATGAAAGGAATACATTTTAACATGGAGTTTTATTTTCCTGAAGCAACAGTCAGTATGTTAAACTGCTTCGTGTAGGGGATGACAAATAGAGTTGATCCTGATCCCCTGATTAGCCTTAATCTATTAATGAAAGATTATATATTACTGATGAGCCAATGAAGGTATCTATTCAGTTGCTAGACTTACTAAAAATAGCAGCCAATTCTCTTCCAAATTACACAAGTAATGATTAGATAATGTAGTCCTAGATTCACTATGTTTGAAAAACAGATAAGATGACCATGACTGAAACAACTTTGAGACCAACAGGCTAAATACCAGGTGTAACCCTTTAGCTTCCAGATTATTCTATCAAATGTTATGCCTATTAATTCACATTGTTTTGAATTAATTATGGATTATCATGTAGCTTTGAGATTTTCAAAATGTGATTGCTTATTTTTAGGACATTGTAGGGTAGGTGTGAGAGGCTGGATCTGACTAGTTTGAACATAAAACATGTTGAATAATTTGGCTGATATGGACGGTTTGGATACTAAAGGATTAAGAAAAAAAGGTACTGGGGTCAATTCCCTTGGCTAAAAATTCTTCAAGGCAGTGCCCCAGTATGGCCACAGTCTAATAATTGAAACAACTAAAAGATAAAAGATATATAAATGTGTGTGTGTGTATGTGTGTGTAAGCATGTATAAACATGGATTTTGATGGATAATTAACATCGTTACAGTAATGACTATAAAATTAAATTATGCGGTCAAACGGTTAAAGGAATAAATGTTTAATAAAAACCTCTCACTATGTTCAGTTTGCATGATTTCCTCAAAGTTTTCAAAACTTTTCGTCTTTTTCGCCATCACAACTTCACATGCTCCAATATCTGAAAAATGAAAAAACAAACACAGACCATTCTCAATGCAGATCTGAGATTCCCATCGGCAGGCGGCTGATATCAAATAAAAATGTTACACACTTATGGTATGCAAATTAGTTGCTCCAGTTTTCTGTAGCTACTGGATTTGTTGAATAAACAAACAGATTGGCTGCTTATCTCTCTCCGATATTGGTCAAATGATGTAAATAGGTTTGAAAATCGATGAAGGCTGTCCATCATTTTGTTTCAATCTTTGGGGGAAATAGTTAAATTTGACCAGTTTGTATGTGTACTGCACAGGTTTAGATATACTTAATTACAACACAAACTCAATAGTTTCTCTATATTCAACTGCATGGATGTGTACGTTTGCATCTCTCTCTACATATATCCATGTAAGCAGACACAGTGAATACCAAAATGCAAATTAATTGCTTGTCAAGAACAAAGACAGGTTTCGATTATGAACTGAAAGGATGGCATCTGCATTCGCAACATGTAGCAATCCACAACGATGAGTGACAGTCTACAACATGAGGCAATCCACCACATGTGTCTGCTCGCTACATGTGACAGTCCATTACAATATGTAACAGTTCACTACATGTTAAAGTTCACTGTGTGACAGCCCAAAACTACAAACGAAACTCCACTACAACATGTGACTGCAAACAAAGAAGTGATAGATCACTACATGTAGCAGTCTGGTAGCATACACAACATCAAACCCAATATATGGACATCTCAGTACATGTGACAGCCCACTACACTCTCTGACAATCTAGTCAGTATACCACAAGACAAAGACATACTTACGATATGCAAGTGTTTTGTGCCGATGACTTAGGTCCTTAAGTTCATTTGATACAAAATTCTTCATGGCACCAACCGTGGTCAGAGAATGTCTTTTCTGAAATGAAAACATTGGAATAATTAACTATTAACTATTTTTCTCTTTTTCACAAATCACATTACAATATATTGGCCATAATCTAGCTATTCCCCTGACAACAATACTGAGTGGGGCCTTCTTTTTTTTTTTTTTCCATGAATTAGTTAACCCTTTAGCATTTAAACTGGCCATATCCAGTCAAAATATTCTTCCTGCTTTATGTTCAAAGTGGCTGGATCCAGCCTCTCACATCAACCCTA
The DNA here is from genome assembly GCA_027122535.1 of Octopus maya. NCBI lineage: Eukaryota > Metazoa > Mollusca > Cephalopoda > Octopoda > Octopodidae > Octopus > Octopus maya. The sequence goes on along the minus strand of JAOPJW010001865.1, from coordinate 49,237,936 downwards.
CAATGTTAGTCTAAAAAATATACAGTCACTTAATCAAAATATCAAAGCTACAAGATAATGCAGGATAAATCCAAAACAATGTGAATATATAAACATTACACTTGGAAGATTCTGACATATGAGGAAGATTTGGCTGCTATTTCTACCAGATTAAACAACTAAGTAGAAATCCCCTCCGAATCATCAAATTTCTTGGTACTTACACAAAATGATGAAACAAATACTGATTTTCGATAATAATAATAATGAACTTATTGCATACAATTCTCATTGCATACACGTGCAGAATTAAATTTGTAAAATTGAATGACTTAAAATGTATAGAATTAAATGACTTGAAAATTTCAATAAAATACCTGCAGCAAATCTGAATTCATAAACTAATATTTGGCAGGCCAACACCTTATCTGTTTTTAAAATTTGTACTTAAAAATATATTTCTTTTGATAATATACTCACATCATAACCACTTTGAACTTCTTTCACCTTCCAACTGAGAAACTCAAAAACTGTAGAAAAATGCTTGTTTCTTATTTGGTCATATATCTGCAAAAATGGATGAAAAATTTTGTTGAGAAACATTTTTTAAAACAATGGTTTTTGGTAAGCAGTGTCGTATTTTACAATTCTGTAAATAATAATAATGATAATAATAATATTTTATAAGCTTAAAGCTTATAAGTGACCACCATGTAATGACTAAAGAAAATAGTTTAATAATGGGGCATATAAGCCCCTTGACAGAATAAAGTAGGGTTTTCTGTAAGCACGGGACTCAAACCCACAGCTCTTTGTTTTCACAACAAAGAGCTGTGGGCAGGAGGAGGAGGATTTATGACAGCATTAACTTCCCAACAAACCAAGTCAGCAATTTGGTTTCACTTTCTCGTTAGAACCATTTCTTGGCTTCAATTCCCTTAGAGTACAGTACTCTTGAGAAAGAATACTGTATTCTAAGTGATATGAATGTATTTCTCCCACTTTCCTCAATAAGTTACAGGTTTCATGACCTGCAGTAATTGTGACTAATATACTTACTTCATCTTGACTAGACAGCAGTACTCTGGTAGGTTTGTCTTTCCCTGTGATTTCTTTGGTGAACTCTATATAACCTAGATAATACAAACAGAAGACACACAAAATTCAGAATATGAGATATTATTGGTTTCAAATTTTAGCAAACGGTCATCGATTTTGGGAGTGAGGATAAGTCAATTACATTGATCTCCAGTGATCACTCTCTTGACCCAGGGCAGCACTACCTCTTCCAGGCACTTGATGTAGGCCTCCATGTTGAATCTGAGGCCATGTGGGAAGATGAATCAAGGCATAACGTCGCCATAACTAGTGATCACTCCAAACACCATGATGTTGACTGGATGTTTGATTTTTATCTCTCTCAGTCCATGTTTTGGGGGCATGGCAAGCCAATGGTTGTTCTATGTGTTCACCATCTGTTAGTATTGGACTTTAACTCAAGCTGGAACAAACGCTGCTAAGCATTTTGATCAATGTACTCATGATTCAGCCAGCTCACTGCCTTTAGCAACGACAACAATAAAACAATAATTTGCTTTGTATAACTTACCACTTTGTATTCCAAATGTTTCATCTAAAATTCCTTCATATGTTAACTGTGAAGAAAGAGGTGTCACAAAATCTACATCTAAAATGAATGAAAAAACAAAGGATAGAAATTATATGAACAAAACAGTTCATGCAAAGGGTCTAAAAATATATTCTAGATAAAAAAAATAAATAATGATTTCTTGCCCTTGGTGATGATGATAATTGCCACTGTCTGTTTTCCACGCTGGCATGGGTTGGATGGTTTGACAAGAGCTGGTATGGGTTGGACAGTTTGACAGGAACTGGCAAGCCAGAGGACTGCACCAAGTTTTGCTGTCTGCTTTGGTATGGTTTCTACAGCTGGATGACCTTTCTAATTCCAACCACTTTACAGAGTGTACTGGGTGCTTTTTTACATGGCACCAACACCAGTGAGGTCACCAAATAATTTGCAGGACAAAGAACCCTTTAAATAAGTGGAGGAATAGTATTGAAGAAAGTACTGATGGAGGAGGCTTTGTGTCAAGCAACAG